>JAHBCN010001763.1:0-107560 GCA_019359885.1 Listronotus oregonensis | reverse complement strand
TACTTTTGTCGCTTTGTCTTGGTCCAGTTCGGGGGATGTTAGTAGTTTTCGTTTCATTTGTCTTCGGGAAAGGGGTTCTTGCTTTCCCGGGTTTTTCCTAGGTTTTTTTGGGGCTCTTCGATGTGCTGTGTAATTATGTCTTCGTCTGTGTTTTTCTTCACCATTTGTCTGCATTTTCCGCAGTTTGTAAATCGGGTTTGACATATTTTTATAGGGGTGATGTTGTAGACTTGTTTAATATAGCTCAGTTTTTTGTGGTAGCGATGTGGGTCGTCATCTTCTATTTTTTCGGGTACTACGTTTTTAAATGTTGGTCTTGATTCTGAATCTGAATCTGAGTCTGAGTCTGATTCTGAGTCGTCTGAGTTTTGGTGGGAAGTTTGTGACATTTCATCGTGGGGGTGGTTACTACTCCCAGAGGCCATGTTGTTTTTGGAGGTCTAGTGTTTCAATTCCCGGAGAATCGGCGATTCCCCGGGTAAAAGTACTAATAACTAGTGTAGAAGTACTAGTAGCTGGTTCTGCGGTACGTCCGTCAATTCTACTTTTGCAAAAAATGTTGGGGATGCTTGGGGGCATCCCCTTTTTATGTTTTACAAAAAATCTCAGAAAAAATTTTCTAAAAAAGTAATGGTAACTGGACCGGGCACGCCCGTCAATTATACTTTGGCACTGCTTTTTAAATCGCACTCTCTCACTAAATTTAGTCACTAGTATGTGTTGCTTGTACTGGGGCCCAAAAAAAGGGAATCGTGAAAACCCGGGAACCCTTTCTACCACTGAGCCAGGGGGGAGTTTTAAATTTAAATTAAGTTAAAAAATGTTTAGGGGAAAGGGGAAAATTTTGGAATTAATTAAATTAAAAAATCGCCCACCTAGCAGGATTTGAACCGTCGCCCCAAGTGCTTAAAAAGTCTAGAGCTTTTTACCCCCTGAGCTATGGGGAATATTAAATAATAAGGTGAAAATTAAAATTTGGGATCCGAGTATTACGCTAGCACAAGTGAGTATCATAGAAAAAGGAAAAATAGTAAATAAGGCCGTTTAACTGTCATTAATAATATTGGTAGACCATGTATGGTTGTAAAACACCTGAGGAACTAATAAAAAAATAAAAAAGTCAGCACCCAACAGGATTCGGACCCACGTCTTAGTGTATAGTAGTTCTAGATGATATGTTCTGGTGCACCCTGACCCGGGTCAGGCAAATTCCACATTATGCTAATTTCTCTGACGTAATTAAATATTTAGGAATCTTGTGTGACGTGTTATTTAGGGCGTGGCCAATACTATCTGTCAAATGTCACCTGTCAATTGTCATATTTCGCGAACCACGTGACTTAGAACCTGCTTATGTGGATGAGTTGTATCTTAGGGTCTTACGCATGCGTTAAAATAATGATGTCGGTCAAATGTCACTTGTCAAATGTCTAACCTAACATGTGGGGCTTAAGCGGGAGGCTCAGGGTGTAGACCTGGGGCTTAGGCGTGGGCACTACACCATCTGTAGAAATCTTAACCTAACTATATTAATGTCACCTGTCATATCTCGCAAACCACGTGACTTAGAAAATGGCTGTTACGCGTAGGATACTTGTGCTAAGACCTAATATTGATTTGCGCAAACTCGGAAATTTTAAGTTATACCGTTCGGAAGTTATCGGTTAACATCTGAACACCGATGATGCGGATGACGGGTAAAATCGAAACGTTGTTTAGGATACATAGCAGAAGGTATTGATTTATCGCGAAAATTGTAAGTTATACCGTTCGGAAGTTATCGGCTAAACCCGGAACTCCGATGATGATGATAATGGTTAAAATTGAAACGTTGTTTAATACATCATCTTGAGCTAAGGATTAAATATTGTATGTAAACATCTTTAACCATAAAGGCACAACAGCTGTTTAAAATAAGTTGAGAGACATCAATTAGCGATTAGTACGGTGCCCCTATAGTAAATTAATCATTGTAGTCTTGGCGCCTAAAGGAATAAAACTTAACCAAAGAATAGTTGAATACTGGCATAAAGCCCTTTTGGCATCACTACGTATAACTTCTTTTATTTATTATACGATTGAAATAATTCGTTTTTAAATAAAATCTAATTTTTCTCCACCTTTTATCAAATTATAGACTTTCGATCAAAATAGCAAAGCCTTAATTAAAAAGATTTATACAATTTAACAACTTAACTTATACAGCGTTTTAACTAAGATTAAAGTACAAACTATAGATATAAAAATTCTTTTAAGTAAATCTCTAGTAGTTTAATTTAGGGAAGTATACGTTTCGATAAATATTTAGACAAATCATTAGAATTAGAATCTTTAACGGTTAACATGTAATACAGGAGTATATACATAATGACGTTTTCCTTATTCTTTCAGGTTACGGAAAAGATGTTTCACTTATTATTTGAAGGTCAGAAGGGCTTTGTTTAACTGTATATTTTGGAAAATAAATAAACAAGATGCAATCATACAAAATTTTTATCTCTCTACCATAAATGCGTTTCCAACTCAAAGAATATTACGAGTATTAAACCGGCATTTTCATAAAATAAATGCAATGGGAAATTAGAAGTTTATTCGCTTATTTTTAAATAACAGCACTGTTTTTTAAATAACAGCCCTGTATTTTCAAATAACAGCCCTGTTTTTCCAAATAACAGCCCTGTATTTTAAATAACAACCCTGTATTTTCAAATAACAGCCCTGTATTTTAAATAACAGCCCTGTATTTTCAAATAACAGCCCTGTTTTTCCAAATAACAGCCCTGTATTTTAAATAACAGCCCTGTATTTTAAATAACAGCCCTGTATTTTCAAATAACAGCCCTGTTTTTCCAAATAACAGCCCTGTATTTTAAATAACAGCCCTGTATTTTCAAATAACAGCCCTGTATTTTAAATAACAGCCCTGTATTTTCAAATAACAGCCCTGTATTTTCAAATAACAGCCCTGTTTTTCCAAATAACATCCCTGTACTTTAAATAACAGCCCTGTATTTTCAAATAACAGCCCTGTTTTTGCAAATAACAGCCCTGTATTTTAAATAACAGCCCTGTATTTTCAAATAACAGCCCTGTTTTTCCAAATAACAGCCCTGTATTTTAAATAGCAGCCCTGTATTTTTAATAACAGCCCTGTATTTTAAATAATAGCCCTGTATTTTCAAATAACAGCCCTGTATTTTAAATAACAGCAATGTATTTTTAAATAACAGCAAACGCCAACCGTGCAAAGTAGTACCATTTACATAATATTGCGCAATATTACGCAATTGTTTCGCATGACGTCATCTAGGCTTCCTACAACTGTCTTGTGATTGGTTAGTTGAAGTGGATTATAATTTATTCATATCAGATACGCTTTAGATATGTAAATGAGGCTTATCAATGTCCGGTGACCTTGAGGTGGGTAACCTTTTATCTCGGCGGACAGCGGACAGCGGACATCTGCTTTATGACGTCATCGTGGTTTGTGCCTCTCTCTCTCTCTCTCTCTCTCTTTAAGGTGTTATCTTGTCTTCCTTCCTCCTTCTCTCGTGTCGCTAGCGACCCAGACTCGTCTGGAGAGAGCTGCTATATAAGAATATTTACTAATATATATCAGCTTCTCTATACTCTGTAGTCATTGTACATCAACCAGTCATTACGATAACACGCAAATATAGTAATTTAGAAAAACAGGGCTGTTATTTGAAAATACAGGGCTGTTATTTGGAAAAACAGGGCTGTTATTTAAAATACAGGGCTGTTATTTGAAAATACAGGGCTGTTATTTGAAAATACAGTGCTGTTATTTAAAATACAGGGCTGTTATTGGAAAATACAGGGCTGTTATTTAAAATACAGGGCTGTTATTTGGAAAAACAGGGCTGTTATTTAAAATACAGGGCTGTTATTTGGAAAAACAGTGCTGTTATTTAAAATACAGTGCTGTTATTTAAAATACAGGGCTGTTATTTGGAAAAACAGGGCTGTTATTTGAAAATACAGGGCTGTTATTTGGAAATACAGTGCTGTTATTTAAAATACAGTGCTGTTATTTAAAATACAGGGCTGTTATTTGAAAATACAGGGCTGTTATTTAAAAATACAGGGCTGTTATTTAAAATACAGGGCTGTTATTTGAAAATACAGGGCTGGTATTTAAAATACAGGGCTGTTATTTGGAAATACAGGGCTGTTATTTAAAATACAGGGCTGTTATTTGAAAATACAGGGCTGTTATTTAAAATACAGGGCTGTTATTTGGAAAAACAGTGCTGTTATTTGAAAATACAGGGCTGTTATTTGAAAGTACAGGACTGTTATTTGGGGGAGAGGGACTGTTGTTGGGAGAAAGGGACTGTTGCTGGGAAGAAATTATTAACACTTTTACCTTAATAATTTAAAAGAAGGGTTCTGTAGCCATAGTTTTAAACAAGGTTGATAAGGATGTTAAACGTAGAATAATTGAAGCTTCCAATAGTATTCGTAAAAAATATTTGGATTTAAAGAGGGAATTGGGTGAGCAAGCCGAGGTGCAATTTGAAGAAAATCAGAACTCCAGTGATCAGCGACCAGAAAAGAAGCGCAGTTTGCAAGCAGATCCAAACATTCTTCAACTTCTTGACGAACATTCGCGCAATGTAAAAAGATTATATGATTCTCTTAAAGCTGGCCGTTATGAAAATGCTGTTACATTGGAGAATACGTAAAGACCTACCAAAAAGGACTGGTATCCTGAACGTGGGACCTCATGTGTTAGGTTTGGCGCGATTGATAGGTGACAGCTGATAGGCACCATTATTTTAACATATGCCCAGTGCTCTTTGACAGTTGACGGGCGCCATTTTTTTAGCGCATGCGTAAGACCTTAAATTAGATCCAATCTACGTAAGCAAATTTTTCTAAGTCACATGGTTTGCGAGATATGACAGGTGACAGCTGACATTTGACAGGTGACAGGCGCCATTTTTTTAGCGCATGCGTAAGACCCTAAGATACAACTCATCCACGTAAGCTAAATTTCCTAAGTCACGTGGTTCGCGAAATATGACAGTTGACAGGTGCCATTTGACAGGTGACATTTGACAGGTGACAGGCGCCATTTTTTTAGCGCATGCGCAGTACTGTAAAATAAGCCTCGCCCAAGATTCCTAATTAATGTATGACGTCAGAGAAATTAGCATAATGTGGAATTTGTCTGACCCGGGTCAGGGTGTCCCAGAACATATCATCTAGAACTACTTCGGCCTTTTCTGTGTTTGTAAATTGAACCATTTTATAAAATTAGTAACTAATTTTACAGTTTAAACTCTTAAAACACTTTAAATTACGTTCTTATAACATTAAACCGTACTCACTGTTTAAAGTTATGGCGGCTGTCAAATTTATTTAAATAATTGTTTTTCGTCCATGGCACTCTTTTTATTTTTTTTTTCATTCCTTTTAAACGATTGCAGTATTAATGCTACGCATACCTAATTTTTTAATTTTTCTTGAAAACAGTTAATCTGAGGAAAATAAGTGAGGAGATGACTTTTGTGTAGTTTTAATTGGTTGGTCTTACAATCAGGTCAAATAAAAAAAAATAGTGTGTTACTAAATTTTTCTAAAATTAAAGCTCGAGCGTTACCCCTGTGCACGCCACTGGCAAAATGAGAGAAAAAACTTTAGCTTAAAATATTCGTCAGTACACACTTAAAACTGTCACCAATTTTCAACGTCATTTTAATTTGCGTCGTTTAGTTATTTAGGAAAAACTTATATTTTAAAAATATTTTTTTGGGAAAAGAATGGTCAAATAAAATACTGGGTGTCTCATTTAAAAAAAAAAAGAAACTTTGGGTTATATCTTTAAAACCAAAACTGATAAAAAAAAATAATAAGTACGTCACTGGATTCTACATAAATATGCAATTTCCCTTTTTTTTCTATCTTTACTAACAACCGAGATACAGAGGTGTACCTAAATTATTAAAATTTGTAAAACGCCCTGAGTAGAGTAAGATGAGGCAAGCTGGAGCCTCCGAGGATAGCACGAAACGCGTCATTCTCGAAGAAGCTAGCCATTTTTGTTTTACCGCGCATGCATTAAATATAGTTCAAGGTTAATTATTTTACTGCTTACTGTCATAGGCTTAACCTAACTTATTTTAATTTACTGCGCATGCGTCTGTCATAAACTTCGCACCAAGGCCAATACACTAGTTTGAAAGAACTTAATCTTTTGTGGATTATTCTATAAATGATAAAAAAACTTACCCCAAATTCCACCTACACCATGCACGGCACTGGCACCTACAGGATCGTCAATTTTCATCTAGTAAAAAATCAAACAAGAAATTTTACAAAATTTTTAGGTTACGTAACTATTTATTATTACGTTTTGATTAAAACGAAATATTTTGTTATAATATTGTAGTTACAATTAAATATTTCTAAGCACACAGATACTTCGTTTTATTTATAAGTCATGTGGTCAATTACCGACAAAACAGTGCGGCTATTACGATATAAGAGCAAAAGAGCTAAAAATAAAACTGGGATACACTGGTTAATATACTAGAGCTTCTAGATTTTTCCTAAAAATATTAAACTGGAATGGCTCACTTTAAAAAGAAAAACAAAAGTATAAAACAAAATATTAAAACCTGTTTTTTTAAATTACATGTTTAAAACAATATACCTAGAATAACTCACATAACACTGTTCTGCATTACAAAACTTTTTGTTATTCTCCAAAATCTTTTCGGATTATTTACGTCTACTGTATTGTACTGAATTATAATATGCACTCGGTTTCTCTCTATCACCCACAAGTTTTTAAAAAGGAAGAATATAAAATAAAAAATCTCAATTTATATGCGATCTGTGTGTTAAAAATTATAAAAGAAAAACAAAACCGCTTTTTACTTTGGAGTAATATGCGCATGTTCTGGTATGTTTCTTTTATATTTACAGCATTACCAACGGGAACTGATGGCCGTCCGTTTCCATTGAACAACAAAACTGCCTTTAGACTTGTATTCGAAAAGTCAATAAATAGTCGCCACTCAGTAGGTATATAGAAAATGCCAAGTTTATTCAGTAAACCTGAAATATCATGACAGTAAATTAAGTCATTTTCCTCTGAGAAAAAATACGGCCAATATAGACTATCAGTTCCGAAACGTGAAAATTATCACACTTTTTTGTAAGAGGTTCCACTGCTGCAAACGAGATCCAAGTAGTCGTGCCTTTGTTTTGGGAAGATCTAAATTACGAACTAGAACATTGAGCTCTTCCTGAGATATAAAATGTGGCTGTTTGTTGCTACTACATTTGAAAACGACTTCCTATTCAAACCTTGGACCGACTTCTGGCTCCACTGTGTCATAATTATCTGGTTCATTATATTTTTCTGAAGGCTTAGGAATAAGTATGCTGGAAGAGACATGAGGTACAGGTCTAATGGCTGAGGGAATATTAGGATACACTATTTTATGTTTGCTTTTACATGAAAATCCCAGAATTTTTGTTAAGCAAAAGTAACAATCGTCAACATGATTCTTAGGCACGTAGCCATCCTGCTAAGGTTCTTGAGCTAGTGCGGCAGCATTTTTTGGGACCCCAAGTTTTGTCGTGATCGCCAACTTTTAACCCAAATTATAACTCGTAGGCTTTTCTTACAAGTAGGCTCAAGGTCTTTGGCTGAGCTTTCAGTGTCACCCCTCCACATATATAACAGAAACTGTTCGGATGGTTCACACAGGATCGCAACGACATCACTTCGTTCGTATATCCACTGCCGAATACTACTGAACCTCCGACAAGCGGCTGGTGCCAGAACCTGTTCGAATTTGACATTCCTTTTGCTATTTTTAAGAGTCAACTATGAGTTACCTTAAAGTATCGAACATGTGGTCTTTTTGAGATTCTCTTGCTTAATTTGTGACAGCCCCAGACACCTTGAGATGCTTGCGGGCCACTTAGGGTCAGTCACATCACCATGGATCTTTTCAGGGGCTTCGGCTCTGTAATGAACCGAACTGTTTACAAAAAAAGTATGTACTTTTTCCTCCTGCCCGCGAAAGGCCGCGCGGCGTCGCGCTCGATCCTTCTTTGTTCTAATGTTTTTAAAGCATTGGCAGCCACAGTTTTCGGGATATCAAAATCGGCATAATACTAAGGTGTGCCGGCAGCATGCGGACTGACTGCATAGTCCACGCCCCACCCCACAACTAGGAATCCCCGGTGCCTTAAGCAAGATATCATGGTGAATGATTACTTTTGGTGGTTGCCCCAAAGTGTCGTCCACAGGTTGGTCATCCCCATTTGGCGGGGAAGATGAAGGCACCACCCTTGTAGCAGGGCTCCCAGTCGTAACGGGACTCCGAGGTACTTCCTGTACCTCATCCCAACCGTTTTCACCCGCGGTCAGGGCGTTTAACACCCAACCCGCGCTAGAAACATTGCTACTCCTCTCTTCTGTGCTCTTGGTAGCTCTCGGGATATTGCACTCCCTAACCACCGTTTGATTAGGGCGCGTAGGGTGTCTTTTTGTAGAGGGCACTAAATTCTGAACTTTTAAAGTAGTCTGGAGGGTGGTCGCAGTCCGTGTAACGGCTGTAAGCGGAAACTCGCATCCCGTCACTATGTTTTCGTATTCTGCCTCCTTAACCACACATAAAGTAGGGATTTCCGGGTTCGTTTAAATTCCTATTTGGGCTGGGCTGCCAGTGCTTGTTCCCGGAAGGGCGGTCAGCGCTCTTTTTGCTGGTTTCGAAACTGTGCCAATGCTTACCTTGTCCCCTGCTCTGTAAAATATTGCTTATTTCCATTACTGTCACGCGGGGGTAGTGCAGTAAGACCCCTAACCTTTTGCTTGTGGCGTTGACGCCGGTGGTACAAGGTTGTGCTCCGCACCCGTCTGGCAGAATGGAAAAACCGGGACGTCATTACTATATCGGAAGCGGCAGCGGATCGGGAATGCCGCGGCGCCGAATTTAGTAAGGTACTTTACACCCTATCGGCAGCGATGGCTGGATGGAAATGCCGTGGCGCCGAATTTGGTGTTTGATTTTCCACTCCGTTACTAATTAACAAACTAAACTTATCTTTGGGTACGTTTCAATTTACAATTAAATACCGTTAAACTAATAAACTAGCTCAAGGCGCCAAATTTTGTCTTTCCACCCTGATGTAATCTATTCATCCATCATGTATTATTCATAAAAATTAGGTTTTATCAAAAAAACAGATACCCGCAGATTCAAGCGGCTGGATCTTAGACTAACAGCGACGCTTCGACTTGCCTAAAAATGGTGTGTCGTCAGTGCTCTATTGCGAGATATCTATGTAAGAAAACAACGGTACAGACTAGTTTATACTGCTGTCAAACAGTTTTGATGTAAATAGATATATCTGTGTTGCTCGGACGCAAGACAGTTGAGAAGAGATTAATAAAAGCGATGCCGACGTTATAGAAAGTAAATTATATTAAAATTAGTTGTAACTTACCATATCAATAAGTGGCATAGCAATGCATACTAAGACTGCACCTATCGCTCCAATAAGCAGAGCTTCCCAACCTACCAACAACATAAGGTTTATATGCAGGGTAATGGACGTTTGTTCCGTTTTAACATGTGTAAATATAGGCTTTTGTAAACAAAAATAAATACCAAATTTTATTAGTTCTTCTATATATGGTTATTTTTTAGTCCTAATATTTAATATTTCTTACTCCTTATTTTTTAAAATATTTTTTAATGATTACAAATGTTATCAATATTTTGCCATAACCATGTTGCTCTGTGTTTAGATAAATAGCAGAAAAATTATTTTTTTGATAAAACTGTAATTTTATATTCAATTACAATCTGAACGAGTTCCTAATAACTTTTAAAGTTTTGTTCTGTTACATTCTAAAACCTCTGTAGGTATACCAGACCTGCTGTTGTCAGTGTCGTCAGGCAATAACATCAATAATACTGCGAAAAAGTAAAATAAAAATGTGGGTATGACCAGAGTTTATTAATCAGATGGGGTTATGAAATCAGTTTTGTGACGTCAGGTCAGGCCATTTTCGGCCATGTTGGATTTTAAGACGAACAGTGGCGTAGAATTGAGGAGGAAACGAAAAACTGCTTTTATACCGACGAACAAAATTTATTCACATTAATATGCAAGTTATAGTGAAACAATAAATGTAACTCAATTATTAAAATTAAAAATTAAAGCGACAACACGACGCTGGCATACCTTTTCGATGGTACCAACTACATTAAATATTTAAAAATGAGAAAAAAATTAAAATATTGTAGGAAATACCGATGATTGCGTTTATTGTAATTTTAAGTACTTACTCTATTTTTAAACACACGGTATTAAATTATCAACACCTTTCTTTTCTTTAAACTTACCCATGTATATTAGGACGTTTATAAAATTTTATGAGCTAGTAAAGAAGTGTGGTTTTTAATTATTTTTTTTTTTATCTTGACAGTCCACAAAGGCTGAGGCCTAAGTATTAACGTGTCTGGATGTCTGAAGTGTAATAAGAGGGAGTTTATTCACAAGGGACTTAACTTTTCGAGGAAAAGGAAAATATTCTGCAGGTAGCAGGTTCCATTTTCTGGACACCCAAGTATTGAAGGAAGAAACAAAGTTGGGTTCGGGGCCTTTTTGGATGAAAAGTAAGAATGCACAAAAGTGAGTGGCACCACATGTTGTTCTGTTGGGAACTGACAGAGGAGAAATTGTACGGGACAACTCTTCGAAACAGAAGCCGTGAAAATACCTATAAAAGCAAGACAGATTCCCTACAGCCCGTCGGTGGGCAAGGAAAGGAAGCTTTTCTGTAAGTGCAGGATCAGTAATGGGCTTTCACAAGGTATCTTGAGGATCTTTGTAAGATTATAAAATATCCAACTCCGGCTCAGATACTGGAAGCCATAGAATAATAACTTTTCTCTTTAGGAATTTATGACGCCGTTTTTATACTACTTCATAAATATATAATCTTATCTATTAATCCTAAATCTATTTTATTTTAAAAACTAATTATGTTACTTTTAGAAACTAGCTGTTCATTTACTTACAGATCATACACCGTCTTGATATTGCAGAAAAAGAGCAAGATTTTCCACTTTGGCAATAAAATGAATATTATTATGTAAAAAAATGGAATACAAGTTAATTTTGTTGTTTTTGAATGTTGTGCCTTTCTGTAGACAAACCACGAGCCACCAAGAGTAATGCAATACATTTTGTCCTTTTGTGTTATGATTTCCTAAACAACATTTTCTTATGATCTAACACACTTACATATTAGAAAAAATGATAATTTAAAATGCTGACGTAAAGAAAGTTAAAACTTAAAGGTTACTTTTATAAAAAATAGTTTAAAACCGCTCTCACATTTGTTAAGGATATTTTTGTTAAACATGGCGAATATTTTCACAGGTTAAAACATTTTAAACATTTTTGTCTCAAAGAAGAGTAAAAAAGGCTTCGCTGTATTAAATAACTATTTTCTATACAATTACTATTCAAAAACCGTTAGAAACTTGGTTTAGAGAGTTTAGAGAATAGTAACTAATTTCATCAAATTTTTTTAGAAAAGTTATACCGAGTGCCCACTTTCCGGTTGTATTTTTTAATTTTTTTTAATTGATATTAACAAAATTTTATAGGATTATTATTCTAACGAAACGTTGTCAATATAGCATATATAAGCTTTTCCGACATTCGCTTTCACCGGAAATAACTGGAATTTTTATTTTCTAGGAAGGACCCCACGGTATCTTTTGTTTTTCAAATTCTACAGATTGTTTTATGTCCGAGTGCATCATTTTTGTTTCTAGTTTTGTCCAGCACGCGAAAGAGCTTGTCATATGTTTACAAAAAAGACGTTTCGTTAGAATAACAACCCCACCAAGTTTTGTTAATATCGATAAAGAAATTAAAAAAAAATGGCAGCCGTAAAGCAATCGCGTGGGCACTCGGTGTGTTGCTATCGACTTTAAAGGGTATTAATACATATGTAGATAGTGAAAATTTCAAATAATGTTTCTTGAATACCTTGATATAAAAAACATCCGGCCGTAACAGCGACCAAAGAACCTAAAATGCCGTTAATTATATCCAGTGCGTCAAGACGACCTCCAAGCTTAGCCATGCTGAATAAAATACTAGCTGTACCGCCGCCAAAAGAAGACATCATAGTTATTACCGCGGCTTGTGCTGCATATTGCCACTTTGCTCCACTTAGACCATACGTACTGCCAGAATTAAATGCTAACCAGCCCCACCAGAGAACAAATAGACCCATTACTGCATTCACAGGGTTACCTGCAAAAGTTATTATTTAAAAAATGAAAGCCACTGAATCTTTATTGATATATTATACAGGGCTATCCAAATTAAGTGCCCACCATTAAAAACTTTATTGTTAGTCAAAATCAGAAATTCCTTTAAATTACCAAACTAGTAGCATATTTCACATCCTTTAAGATTGTTTTCTCCTGGGTTAAATATAATTAAAGTTATGTTGCTCAAACTGAAACAATTAGGTTATATAAACAAACTTTATTTTACACATCAATTTATATTAATACCAAATAAAATCAGAAGTCGTGTCAATAAGTAGTTAAAAATACCATTAATTCCTTAAAGCTTTCCAAGTGTTAGAACTGCGTTTTGTATTGGTCTACCACCTATCTGTTTTTTAACCACAATTTTTAAAGCAGTGACATTATCATACCTTTGCTTAAAAAAGACCCCGCAATTTTCATATAAAAATGGATTTCGGCCAATTGTTTTCAAACTTTACACAGTGATGGTTTTCATAGTTTTCAACACGCTAATCAAAAGTCTTCTCGGACACAAAACCCGAACCACTCCCCTCCAACCCCCCAAAATCACCCACAAAGGTCACTGGGTTTGATAGTTTGGTCAATTGCTCTGCGGATTTTTTGTCGAATTAAACCCACTTAAATAGTTACAGAGCTACATTCCCTGTAAATATGTTCTATAGTTTTGGTGGTGGATTCATGTTTTAGTTTGTTTTATTTGAGTTACTCGCCTTTCTACTTTTTGGAAAATGGGACCCTCTTGGTCCGGGTCCCGGGGTATGCGGGCTGACTCTGTCCAGCCCTATTGACCCCTATGAACTTGCAGATCGCCTGCAACAAAAAAAAAAAAAAGAAAACTCCCCAAAAAACCCAAAAAAATCACAAATATTAACCTACGTTTCGGTGGCAAGTCGGTCACCGTTATCAAGATAGAAACGAAAACAAAAAATTAAACTAAATTTTAAAAAAATTAGGCCTAAAAACTTAGGAAATTCTGATAGCTTTTTGAACTTTTTAATGACGTTTTGTCATAAATGACAATAGGTTATTGGACTGGTGTATGTATAGTATTTAAAAAGACCAGAAAGGTGGGTGGTATGGTGTGTTAATTGATTTTAAGTTTACCCGAATTAACTTCAGCATCAAGCATAGGTAACCATGTATTATTTAAATTAACAGATATTGATGCTACACATTTGTCTTTATTTAATAAAATAAATGCACTTTCCTTTATTTTACGTTTTTTTGAACAAGTTTCCTTTGCTAAAATGCTAGAAGCATTCCAGTTTGTGGTTATTATCAAATGCGTGTTAACAGATTTTTGATTTGTGTTTCTAATATATGTTCTATGTTCTTTTATGCGTTTGGTATCTAATGGTGTTTTGTGTTTTAAAGATAGTGCGAATATTAAATTTGTTACCTATTCGTTGAATTTTATTTGATAAGCCAGGAATATATGGTAAAAATAGATTTGTAACAGGCCTAATTTGATTTTGTCTTAAATTTGGTTTTTCAAATTTTATAAAGCATTTGTTTATAAAATCAAAAGGATAATTATTTTGAACTAAAATATCTTTTAAAAATTCTTTTTTATTCTCTTTGTTTTAATCAGAACAAATTATTTTAATTCTATCAAAAAGACTCTTTACAACTCCTTTCTTTACCATTATTGGGTGATCAGAGTTAAAATTTAAGTATCTGTTTGTATGTGTAGGTTTTCTGTAAATTTTGGTTTCGAAATTATTTACATCTTTTTTTATTAGAATATCAAGAAAAGGAAGTTGTGAGTTTTGTTCTTTTTCTAAAGTGAAATGAATAGTGGGTTCTTGTGTATTAATGTGTGTTAAAAAATTATTTAGACAATTTTTGTCATGTTGATAAATATAAAAAATATCATCTATATATCTCCACCAAACTAAAGGTTTATAATGATGATTTTGAACAAAATTGGATTTAAAATTTTCCATAAAAATATAACTTAATAATGGTGATAAAGGTGAACCCATGGCCATGCCAGAAGTTTGTTTGTAAAAGTCAGTGTTATATTGGAAATATGTTGTTTTTACGCAAAAAGTTAATAATTCAAGAATATAATTTATATTTAGTTTGGTTCTTTCGCCAAGTTAGATTTCATTTTCTAATTTATTTCCAACAATATTTAATGTTTTATCGACAGGAACATTTGTGAATAAAATTACAACATCAAAACTTACCAAGGTGTTATTTGGGTCTATGTCAATGTGTCTTAATTTTTCTAGAAGATGTTGGGAATTTTTAATGTATGAGTCAGTATTGTTTACTAAGGGATCTAAAATAGTAGGTAAAAATTTTGCTAATGGGTGTGTAGGTGAGTTTATGCAACTAACTATAGGACGTAAAGGTATATCAGGTTTGTGTATTTTTGGTACTCTATAAAAGTGTAGAGTTTTACTGTTATGGGGTGTAAGTGTAAATCTTTCTCTATCTGTAAAGCTGTTTTAATGTTTTTTAAAATGTTATAGATTCGTCTCTCAATGGTTTCAGTTGGATCATTGTTTATTTTTGTATAATTACCATCATTTAAAAGAGACATTATTTTATTATCAACCATATCACAGTCTATTATTACTGTTGCATTACCTTTATCTACAGGAAGAATTTTTATGGTATTGTCTCTTTTCAATGATTGTAATGCTTTTTGTTCAATGTTTGTTAAATTTTGTTTGATTTTAAAAGGTCTTTCTAAAGCAATTTAAGTTCTAATTCTAAATTCATCTTGGTGTCCTATTGGTAAGTTTTGACATGTTTCTTCAATGCACGAAATAATGTCAAGCTTGGAAACTGTTTTGGGTGTAATTGCAAAATTTAAGCCTTTAGAAAGAACAAGAGATTCAGCATCTGTTAATTCTTTTTTAGATAAATTAACTACAGTTTTATTAATTATTTCATTATTTTTAGAGATTTAGAAAATAAATACAAAAATTACGACATTCTGAAAATAGTTTAACGTTTTTACATAAATGTAAAAATAACAATATCATACCAAAAGGTTTAAGACTAAAAGCTCCAAACACTAATCAAAGAGTAAATACTATTTTAGAAAGAGCAAGCAAAGCTATGTTACGTGAAAGATTACAATTTCATAGATATAATAAAAGTAATCTATTAGAAGAGATTAATAATTTAAAATCTATTTTACAAAATCAAATTCATGTTTTCGATTTTAATCACATTTGTAATTGTGTTTATAATAGTTATTTAATAAATTTTCAAATTCAAAAAGACACACATAAAAATAAATTTAATAATTTAATGCAAGAAAAAATGAACTCAGAAATACCTAACATAAGAAATAATGAAATGATTAATAAAACTGTAGTTAATTTATCTAAAAAAGAATTAACAGATGCTGAATCTCTTGTTCTTTCTAAAGGCTTAAATTTTGCAATTACACCCAAAACAGTTCCCAAGCTTGACATTATTTCGTGCATTGAAGAAACATGTCAAAACTTACCAATAGAACACGATGAATTTAGAATTAGAACTAAAACTGCTATAGAAAAACCTTTTAAAATAAAACAAAATTTAACAAACATTAAACAAAAAGCATTACAATACATTACCTACACATACAAACAGATACTTAAATTTTAACTCTAATCACTCAAAAATGGTAAAGAAAGGAGTTGTAAACAGTCTTTTTGATAGAATGAAAATAATTTGTTCTGATTAAAACAAAGAGAATGAATAAGAATTTTTAAAAGATATTTTAGTTCAAAATAATTATCCTCATGATTTTATAAACAAATGCTTTATGAAATTTGCGCAACCAAATTTAAGACAAAATCAAAATAGACCTGTTACAAATCTATTTTTACCATATATTCCTGGCTTATCAAATAAAATTCAACGAATAGGTAACAAATTTAATATTCGTACTATCTTTAAAACACAAAACACCATTAGATCCCAAGTAACAAAAACAAAACCATACAATATAAACGAAAACACAAAAAATGTCATTTATAAGATCCCTTGTGAATGTAATAAATTTTATATACGTGAAACTTCCAGACCATTAGCCAAACGCATAAAAGAACATAGAACATATATTAGAAACACAGAATTCCACAAATCAAAAATCTGTCAACACGCATTTGATAATAACCACATAATAAATTGGAATGCTTCTAGCATTTTAGCAAAGGAAACTTGTTCAAAAAACGTAAAATAAAGGAAAGTGCATTTATTTTATTAAATAAAGACAGATGTGTAGCATCAATATCTGTTAATTTAAATAATACATGGTTACCTATGCTTGATGCTGAAGTAAATTCAGGTAAACTTAATATCAATTTACACACCATACCACCCACCTTTCTGGTCTTTTTAAATACTATACATACACCAGTCCAATAACCTATTGTCACTTATGACAAAACGTCATTAAAAAGTTCAAAAAACTATCAGAATTTCCTAAGTTTTGAGACCTAAAATTTTTTAAAATTTAGTTTAACGTTTTGTTTTAGTTTCTATCTTGATAACGGTGACCGACTTGCCACCGAAACGTAGATTAATATTTGTGATTTTTTGGGTTTTTTGGGGGTTTTCTTCTTTTTTGTTGCAGGCGATCCGCAAGTTCATAGGGGTCAATAGGGCTGGACAGGGTCAGCCCGCATACCCCGGGACCCGGACCAAGAGGGTCCCATTTTCCAAAAAGTGGAAAGGCGAGTAACCCAAATAAAACAAACTAATACATTCCCCGTACCTGAATTTCTGACTGGGTTTGTAACCGGCTCTCCAACTTCCCCTGACTTCGAACTCCAGACTCCAATCTCACCAACTACAAAAGTCTGCTATTCTGTTAACGGGGGCGAAGCCATTTTATCAGGAATTTTATTGCATGGCCAGCTGAAGCCCCGTGTTATCCTCCAATCCCAATCATTCAGGTACAGGCGATGTCAGGCTGTAGCTCTCTAACTATTAAAGTGGCTACAATTCGACAACACTATCAAAAAATTTCAGAGCTATTGACCAAACTATCAGTTAAAATCATCCCCAGTGACCTTTGAAGGCGATTTTTGGGGCGGTCGGAGGGTGTTTGGGTTTTGTGCCCGTAAAGACTTTTGATTAGCATGTTAAAAACTATCAGTATGCAAAATTTAAAAACAACTGGCGAAATCCCATTTTCCATAAGAAAAATCCCCAGTGATTTTTAAGGGTGATTTTGTGGGGGTCGGGGGGATTTTCACGTTTTGTGCCCGTGGAGACTTTTATTAGCGTGTTGAGAACTATGACTATGCAAAGTTTAAAAACAATTGGCCAAAACCCATTTTACATGAGAAAAATCCTTAGTGACATTTGAGGGTGATTTTGAAAGGGTTGGGAGGTTTTTGAGTTTTGTGCCCGTGAAGACTTTTGATCAGCGTGTTAAGGGCTATCACTATGCAAAGTTTAAAAACAATTGGCCGAAACCCATTTTTCATAAGAAAATTGCGGCGTCCGTTGGTTCTTCTAATAACCCTACCAGAAGAACTAAACTAAAGAGTGGTTAGATTTGATGATCTAGGAGGCTATTAAAGGGGTCTATTGTACTTATTGTTTATAAATAGTACTTAAAAATTATTGACAAGTGGTTGTGGACAGGTGCGCCACCTTGGTGAAAATGCAGATTCTTCCACTTATAAGAACCAGTGCATCTAAGTAGTTATTTAGAAGGTTATCATAATAAAAGATAGGTTAACAGTTTTTAAACCAGTTAACTAACAATAAACTAGGAACTGAAACGGTATCGTGATCTCTTGGATGTACTAACAAAAGATTTTTTTCCTTTGACCAGTCAGGGTGGTTTTTTACTTTTGTAACTTTCAGAATTGGAGACCTATTTCATCAGTCCGTAAAATAAAACAAAAACTATTGTTATATACTTTCTGGATCCACTGTCCAAAGCATTTAAACTGGTCGGTAAGAGTTAATTTTAGTTAATAGACAAAACTCAGAAAGAATCATTGATACAGCTGAATGCAAAGTGAATATATTTCGTGTAGTAGCCTCTTGACTTTATAAAAACCATTATAATTATTTTTGTTTAAAATGTGATGTTTTTACAAAAAAATGTAATATACAGGGATTTTTATTTAAAAAATGTTATTTTCACTTATAGTGTTATTATTTTAATACTGGTAATATTTTTTTCTATAACCGTTTAGTTATGACGTTCTTGCATAACTATTTTTCTGATATTTAAGGTACACTTAGTTTGAAATATATTTATATAGCATACCAAGTGGTAATGGCCCTTGACCATTATCAAATCTGCCCAAACGTGGTCCCAACATAAGAGCACTTGCCAGTGCGGCACTTCCTCCAAGAAGATGCACAGCTCCCGATCCTGCTATATCTACAGCCCCCAGACGACTTAAAAAGCCATGTTCTCCCCATAACCATCCGGCTGGGATACAATATATAGCCGTGTTGAGAAAGCTGAAAATATTGTAAATCCAAAAATTATTAGTTTTTGTTTTGTGTTTCTAATACAGAATAACTAAAAACTCATAAGTCATTTGCTCTTAGCCTTAATTTAAAGTAAATATTTCTTTCTATTTATCTAGTTGTAAGTTAAAGATTGTACAAAGATTTGTTATGCCTATGTAAGGTTGATTGTAAATGGTTATAAGGTGTTTTAAACATCCTAATTTGTTATAGAGTAGGACGATTTATATTGGCATTTCCAGAAAAATAAACTCTTTATAATTTGTTGTTAGTATTTTCTTTTGTACAGTCATGTGTAGGAGTGTAACTTTTTTAATTTATATTAACTACTAAACTTTAATAAAAATATATTAAAATATTTAAAGTGTTAAAAAAACGTTGCTGAGGTATCTACAATAAGGAATTACATACAGAAAAATTCATTTTGTTAAGATAATTGTGCCTGCCCGAAAATTTAAATATTAATAGTAACATATTCTTTTAAAGCTGGATATATTTTCGCCATTCTAATCTATAAACTTTGTATTTCAAATTAGATAGTAATTGACATACTGTTTCTATGTCTGGTTAATAGCTTATTCGACAAAACTTAGCAATCTTGTTAACTTTATTTAAGGCGTTTGTTTTTTAATGATACTAGTCTAAAAAAAGTTTTTTATTATTGTTATTTAATTTTGCAATAAAAAAAGTCCCATAATATTAACTTTTTCTGTTCCACTCTTTTTCTGCCAGCTGTAGAACCGGCAGTATAGTAGCGTCTTTGAAGCATTTTAGTTGGAAGTCCTCAGAACAGCACCGGTTTTGGTATTTTTTTAATAATTTTATTTTTCCATATTTTTCAAAATTAGAAACCTTTTGAAAGAGGCAAACAAATATTTATATTGTTTAAACAATATTTATGATATTTAAATGAAACAATTATTTTTTCATCGTTGTACTATTAAAATATTAATTTTTGTCATTTTTATACAGCCTTTTTTGGTAGGTAATTAAATTTCCTACAAAAATAGTTTTATATTAATTTCTCGTACTTTATATAGTTTTAAAGATATTGTGAACTTCAATTTCTGAGAGCAGAAATTTCACTCAATTTTCGACTGTTATAATTGCTTATAATATATTTTTTTATATAATAGTGACATAAAATGAATATACATAACAAAATTAAAAATTGATATATTTCTTTGGGATTTAAACAACTCTGAGAAACATATTTTATATTAGATATTTAAGAAAATATGATAAATTCTAAATATGTAAATAGAATTTTATAAAGAGTTATTTATTAGTAATTTTAAAATATTTTGTTAAACGTTAAAAGTTTTTATTTATATTATGCCTATCAAAGATTTCATCTTTTTCAAGTGGTGGGAGGTTATTGCAGTCACTTCCACTGCAATCCCTGCAAGCCGGTGAGCAATAAATTCCACTTTTTCTGCTTCTGATGCTGAACCGCACCCTGTTTGGAACGAGCAAAATATGATTTTTAAGAAGTTTTCAGGTTCTACTTGTTGCGTCATTTTTACTGGTTTTAAATAATTGTCTTTTTGCCAATCCCATTCTTTAGGAGGGATTTGAAAATTAATTTTCCATTGCTAGCCTTGTAAGTAGACTCTTAGCACCTGATGATAAAGAAATGTTTTTTTAAGTACTCAAAGTTTATTCAACAAAACTATGTTAAGAAAATATGGAAATATTAAAAAAGAGCATCTTTTTTTGTTTAGCATTCACTTGACTACCTCCGCCTTTTATAATAAAGGCAAAAATAATTTTATTTAAATTTTTTATAATAGTTTATTGTTTAAAATCAAACTGATAAAGTACTTTTTAAAGAAAGATGTAATTTGTATACTCAAGATGTATGATGCTAAAACTGCCAAAAACTTTCATAGCATTAGCTTCAAAAGATAAAAGTGTACAAATTCATTCACTACCTCCGACAGAGGAGGTTGCAAAACAACATATCAAAAGAGTCTACTTATAGGTCCAGCAATATAGAATTAATTCTCTAATCCCTCCTGAAGAATGGGGTTGGCAAAAAGACGATTATTTAAAACTAGTAAAAATGACGCAACCAGCAGCTCCTGAAACAGTCTTAAAAAACATATTTTGCTCCAGCAAAACAAGATGCGGTTCAGCATGTGGCTGCAAAAAAAGTGGCCTTCCTTGCTCACCGGCTTGCAGTGGAAATGATTGCGATAAGCAGAGAAGATGAAATCTCCGATACGCAAAATATAAATGAAAATTAAATTTCATATTTTTTAGTTTTTAAAAAATTTTTAACCTTTAATAAAATATTTTAAAAAACTGATAAATAACTCTTAATAAAATCTTCTTTTAATTTTAGTATGTATATTAATTTTATGTCACCATTATATAAAAATATATTATAAGCAATTATAACAGTCGAATAATTAAGTAAAATTTGTGCTCTCAGAAATAAGTTTACGGTATCTCCGAAACTATGAAAAATACGAGAAATTATATTATAAAACTATTTTTGTACCAAGTTTAATTATCTACAAAAAATATTTTGTGTAAAAATGACGAAAATTAATATTTAAAACGTTACAACGATTAAAAAAAATTGTCTAATTTAAAAATTATAAATATTGTTTAAATAATATAAATATTTGTTTGCCCCCTCCAAAAGGTTTCTGATTTTGAATAATATGGAAAAACAAAATTATTAAAAAAAATTATCAAAATTGGAGCTGTTCTTAAGGACTTCCAACTAAAATACTTCATTGACGCTACCAGAAGCCAAGCACGGCAACCTTGGGTGGCAGCTGCGCTAAATAAATTCGCACCTCTAAAACTTTAATCCAGGTACTAATAATGTCTTATTATTACCTATAGTATCACCACTTTAGCAAGAGCGGAAACGAAAGGGGGAAGAATGGAACGGAATTTGAAGTCCAAATTCGGAGAAAATTTATTCATAAAAATAAATATTAAATGAAAAATATTAAATATATTTTATATATATTTTTGACTAAAGATATGTATTTATTTATTTTATATATTTATTTTATTAAACATTGTACAGGATGTTAAAAACAAGTGGTCACTATTTCTGCCCTCCTTACTGTAAAAGAGTAAGATGTAATTTTGGCTATGTATGCCCCTACACAGAAATTTAGTGTTTCGGACGCTATAGACAATTTAAAGTCACCTTTTTAAAATTTGGCAATTAACTAAGCAAAAACGATTTAAAAAATAACAAAGTGATTATTCAATTTCTACTATATCAAGAATAAAATTAAATAGAAGGTCGGTTAAGTAAAAAAAGGTGTAACACTGCTGAACTTTTATTTTTGAAAAACTCATTTAAATTAATCACAAAATACCACTTATTATTAATCACTAGTTATCTAAAAATTAATTACAAATTGCTACTTGCGAGTTAATATGTTTTTTTTCTAATTTTTTATGAAACATTGGCGGATGTAATTTCTTTATGTTGCTAAAATATAGCCTTCTTTGTTTCACTTAAAAATTTGCCACTAATGTTAAAAATATCTATTTTGTTTAGATTTTACCATTTTATCCCATCAACTGCCTCGATTTATAGTGATTTTTTTCATCATATATCAAATGGCTTAAAATCGACGTTTTATCTATGATATTTTATCATTGATAAAATCTAATAAAGTGGGCAAGGAATGTAATTTTGTTAATATACAAATAGTACCTAACACTAACTATATTTACCGGATCTGCTTAAACCGAATTAATAAAAATGGTTTATAATAAATCAGTTTAATAAAACGACTTTTATTAAACTAGTTTATAAGGGTTGAAAGAACTAAGTAGCAAGCGACTTTAGATACCTCCTAAAAATTTAATATAGGAGAGTAAAAGTCATTTCGCTTTATCTTTAATTGCTTTTGCTTAGTAAATCGTAAAATGTATAAAAAATGATTTTTATTTTCTAACATTTTATAAACATATAATAAATTATAGGATGTTCGGCCTAAAATAAGTTCTTGTCAAGCTATCTTATTCTTCCAGAAACGAGTGGTATCACTTGGTACCATCAGATAGTTTTTAAAAAGTTAAGATAGGAAAGTGAAATCTGTTTGTTCTATTTCAAGCCGTTTTTGCTCAGTAAGCAGTCATAGTGATACAAAATGAGTTTCTTGGTGAATCCCAGATCGTTGCTCTTGACATATCCAAAGCTTTCGATCAGGTCTGGCGATGGGCTTCTTAACAAACTTCCTTCTTACGGTCTTCCACCTAAGCTTTGCTCTTGGCTTTCCAGTTTCCTTTCTAATCGACGTATATCAGTTAGTGTAGATGGCCATTTCTCCAGCTTCTACCAAATTAATGCTGGGGTGCCCCAGGGCTCAGTGCTGGCACACACCCTGTTTCTTCAACACATTAACGATCTCTCTTCCACAATCAATCCCATTCATAGTTTTGCTGACGATAGTACCCTCCACTCTAGTATTCAATTTCTTAAGCCACCGTGTAATCCTGATTTCGAAAACAAGCGCAGGTCAATGCAGATATCTCTTTCACAAGACCTTAAACTTATCTTGGATTGGGGCGCCAAAAATCTTGTTCAGTTTAATGCCTCGAAAACATGGTCATGTTCCCTGTCGCGAAAAAAATCTGCAAATGCTCATCCCTTACATATGAGCGGCCAAGTTCTGCAAAACAAAGAGTCGTTTAATCTTGTCGGCGTTACTTTTGAGAATAACCTCAACTGGCACAAACACATTTTATCCATAACTTCGGCAGCTTCAAAAAAGATTGGATTTCTCTTCCGAGCCAGAAAATATTTCTCTTCTTCCAATTTGTACACTCTGTATGTATCCCAAATCAGACCCTCTTTGGAATATTGTTCTGATGTCTGGGGAATGGCGTCCCCTACAACGCTTAGCATTCTGGACTCCATTCAAAGAAGAGCCGTTCGTCTTATTAATGATCCAACGCTCACAGAAAGGCTTCCTCTTCTTGCCCACCGTCGAGCTGTAGGGGATCTGTCGCTCTTCTATAGGTATTTTCACGGCTTCTGCTAGGAGGAGTTGGCCAGTATAATTCCTCCTCTGGCAGCTCCCAACAGGGCAACACGTAGTGCAACTTTTATGCATCCTTTTACAGTTCAGTTAGAGAGGCCCCGAACTTCCCGCTTTCTTCGTTCCTTTATCTCTAGAGTGTCAAGACTATGGAACCTGCTGCCCGCAGAAGTTTTTCCTTCTCCTCCCAATCTCCAAAAAGTTAAGTCCCGTGTGAACAGACTCCCTCTCACCACACTGAAGACACCCACGATACGTTAGTACTTAGGCATCAGCCTTCGTGGACTGTCCCAAGATTAAAAAAAAAAAATGTTGATTTTCAACTGTCATTATCTCGAAAATGTTAAATATTAATAGCGTATTTTACGCAGCGCTTAGAATTGACCAAATAATTTTAAAATCAAAAAATATAGAGGATGCTTCCTTAAAAAAAAAAGATTTTAAGATCGTGGGGCATTTTTAAGACACCCCATTTATTTGAAATTATATTTGTAAGATGCATTCCATTTACTTGTACAAATTTTGTATAAAAAGTCTTTTGCTTAAGTCGATAGTTAACGAGATATCATCACTAAATGGACATCCGGTATAATAGGTATTTATAATTAAGAAACACGAAAGTTTGTGTAAATAGGTATATTATTTAAACCTAATTTAATAATTATGTAGGTGTATATAATAATCAGTATATAGCAATCAAGCTCTGACACGCCGCTAATGTCCACTGAAATCTCAATAAAAAATAATAAATCGACTCGGCATTAGCGCAGCAAGTAAAAAAAATTACAG
The DNA here is from genome assembly GCA_019359885.1 of Listronotus oregonensis. Classification (NCBI taxonomy): domain Eukaryota; kingdom Metazoa; phylum Arthropoda; class Insecta; order Coleoptera; family Curculionidae; genus Listronotus; species Listronotus oregonensis. Next base: position 82,944 of record JAHBCN010001763.1, on the reverse strand, counting down.
ACGACCAAATAAAATAACATATTTGCGCAATCCATTTTTATATGAAAAGTAAGCTAAGGGCCTTAAGCGGTTTCCCAATAAACTGAATTAGGTTAAAAAAAATTAATAAAAGAACTATAAAATATATTAGTTTTTATACCTAAGGATATATAAAAAACAAAGATTAGACCTATGTTTAAAAAAGAAAGCATCGAAGTGCTTAAAACTTAAATGATAAATTAAAGGTATGCACAATTTGGCAACAACCTTTTTTTTTTGAAACAAATTTGGCATTTTTTAAATTCCTTTCTTCCTATCGTGGTCCAACTATACTTTAGACTTATGCTTTCTATATTGACCTTAGATAAAAAGAAAATACAAAGAAAGTAAATGTTTATCTTCTTACCTAAATATACAATACGCCTTAAAGTTGCAACGTTCCGCCATTGCCCCACTTACAATTGTAGTAGCAGTAGTAGCAAAGGAAAGTTGAAATAAAAAAGCAGCATAAATTGGACCTTTTAAAGGATCATGCAAATTTGGATCTATAAAAAAATCACCCAATGCAATAAAGTTGTTATTAAGAGAGCTGCGTCCAAAAGATATTGCAAAACCGAACATCCAGTATGTGAGTCCTAAAAATATATATCATATATTGGTTTAAAGTCATATATTTTATTATGTGTTGTAGATTTGAATTAGTAGATTTAGTAGTCGGGCTAGCTCGGTCTATGTCGACTCTAGGGGTCTACGACGACCTCCAAGGGGTTCAGAAGATGAATTTACAAAAATTTAATATTAGGTAAGCAGAGCATCTATCCAAAACCCTTAAAAGATTTGTTTTAATACAAATAAAAATTTGACGAATAAGATTGTTCTGTATCTGTATCTGAAAGTGCGGGGGGTGATAAACATCACTGCACCTAGGCCTCAGTAGGCCCGTTGTGCTACCTTCTAAAGGGGACTCCTCACTCAGTACGCTGCCCATCCTACTGATTTAAAGTAGGTGAGAACATCGCCGAAAGGAATCTCCTTAATGTCGGCCAAAGAAAGACAATACTCGCCCAGCATGGATCTTCTTTTGGACGAGAGTGCAGGCAGTCACAAAGGATGTGCTTCACCGTCTCGTCTCCCTGTTTACAACCTCTAGACAGGGGTGTGTCATTTATACCCATTCTAAAGAGGTGTTTCCGTAGTTGACAATGTCCAGTAAGAACGCCCGTGATTAGACGAAGGCTCGCCCTAGGCTTTGCCAAGTAATGTTTAGCTGTATCTTTGTCAGGATAGTTCAATAACTCCCTGGAAAAGTTACAGTTTACTGTTTCATCCCATCGTGTTGTAAACTGCTAATGATAGTGTTTTTTAATTAGGTCCCTCATCGTAGATCCTGTCAGACCTACGAAAGGTTCGGGTCCAAAAGGTTTTGTCCCGGCAGCCTTCCTGGCCAACGAGTCAATCTCCTTGACGAATATGTCAAGGGGTGTGAGGTTTAGGATTACCTCCAAGGTCCTAGTTGGTGTTGTTCTCATGGCTCCGGTGGTGTTGAGACAAGCCATTCTCTGTACATGGTCTAGCTTTCGGATAACTGTTGTCTGCTAGGCTTTCTGCCCCCAGACAACAGCACCGTAGGTTAGCATAGGTCTTATGATGGCCGTATAGATCCACAGGGTGACTCTAGGTGACAGTCCCCAGGATCTGCCTATGGTCCGGCGACACTGCTCATAAGAAATGTGTGCTTTCGTGATTCTTTTCTCCGAGTGGGAGTTCCATGTTAGCAAAGATAATACTACTACGGATAAGATAAACCATTCAATGCTATATTTTTGATACCCTAATGGACTTTGGCTAACGCGAGCCGATGTCCATCGAGAGATTTTCGCGCTATGCATTTCAATCCTTGAACGAAAGTTAAACATTGTTGCGGCAGGCCTTTACTATTGGCGTGATGAAACGCGACTAGAAAATACACAGAGGTAAATATTGTCAAATTCGTTAATTTCTTTGCGTGTGCCGTAAGGACTTGTTGGTTTTTGGTTCTTATTTTTAAAATTCCGTCTTTGCGCTGTGTTTTAAAATAAATACCTAAATAAATAGACGAGGTCAGGCAGGTTATGCCTATACTTTAATTGTAGAGCGAATAGACGACAAGATAAAGTAAAGTTATTTACATTTCCTTACAAAAATCCAGAATTGTGTGAACGTTGGATTATCAACTCTGGTAAGTAGAAATTCTATTTTGCACCACATATAGATAGATGTGGTTTTTTGTTTAAAATTGTTTCAGTATTTTTATGGCTTATTGCCCGAATGGCCGAGTATTTTTTATTTGCCGACTTTTATTAAGGTCAGGATTTTACTATTGCCGTTATCTTTTTTAAAAACCCTACTAGATTGCATACTTTAATTATTATAAAATACATTATTAGATAATTCTTTCACCCCAGTTAAAACAGTTTCGGGCATCACTTTCTTTCTCGGCGCTTTTGTGGGCATCGGCATCCCTTCATAGCTAAATACTTGTCCCGAGTCACTGGGGCAAGGGCCCCAGCTTCTCAGTCACTTCTTAAACCCACTCCGCTAAGCCAGATTTCAGGCTAAGCCAAAAACTTCAAAACCAAACAACCGTGATGCCAACATGGCAAACCGTAGTGAGACTTGCTCAGCCAAAGAGAGCGAGGGTGGTTGGCAAGCTAGGGGAGTTCGGAGGGCCTGTAAGCCTACGGGATCCTTCCAGGTGGGACACTTACTACTATAGCTAAATAACCAAACAAGTTAAGAGCCCCAAACCATTTTAAATGGTTCTTAAACCAATTTACGCTTTTTTTTATCATAGGGTTGATTAATAATGTAGGCTCCTAGATTTTGTACTGGCATAAAATAATTATTTAAACATGATAATTTTTGTTAACCCTATACAAGCTTATAACTACAAAACAATGCAAATTTAACACAATAATATGCAGGGTGGCACTACTGAGGTTTAAAAATTCGATTGGCATTTTGAAAACGGCTACAGATACATGGTCGGTTAAATTAAGGCATTTTATTAATTATTTAAATACCATAGTGAAATCTTGTCATAATTTATTATAATAAATGGCCCTGTACACTTTTATTTCTGGTTGTATATTTTTTTATCAGTTTGTAGTAATTAATATTAAAGGTAAACATTTGTTTTTACCAAACTTTAACTCATAAACTGTCATTGTAGCTAAAAAAAAGATTAAACAGAAACACAATTATTTTTAATATATTTTTGCAGTCACCCACTAGGTTAGTATTATTTATTTTTATTAAACTTTTAATTTTGAAGTTTCAGGTTTATTTTTAGTTAAGTTTTTTTGTATTATAAATTAATTTATGTAGGTACACATCTATAATATTTTTTGTTATTATTTGTTTATAATAAAGGAATAAAGTAAATAGATTTACGATTTACCTACGTCTATTTTATATTGAATTTCTTAACCAGGGTGTTAGATATTATGCCCAAGTTTAATTGCTTAATACAATCCAAGGTAAAAAAAACATATTGGTTTAATAAATTTTGCTTTAATTTTCCTGGATTAACACAAATACTTTTTTACAAGCCTTATGTTGATAAATGACTTACCAATTAGCTCCACTATATATTAATGCATAAATACCCTTAATTCGAGCAAAAGCCAACTCTTATACCATTACGATTAATATGGCTCAATCTAAACAACCTTTTTTAAAATACACACCTAGTATATTAAAAAAATATTTAAAAATTAAATCCAACCCGTTTAGCCGCCCGCTTTCGCTACTTCGTTTTCCGAATAAGGTACAAGCGACAGACATTGGCAACGTCGCACATGGTTTCGTACCTCGTTTCGCTGGGGCAGGGGTTACCGACTTAATTTTATTCGTATTTACGGAAGCATTGATATCTCCGAACTCATTCAGAGCGCCCCATTTAAATGAACCATCTATCCGTAGTAGTATTATCTTTGATGTTAGCTTACTATCAAAGGTTATCCCAAGGTATTTCTCCTCTGTAGCAAAGCTTAGTTGTGTTGTGTGTTTAGGAGTTTAGGAGCGTTTAAGTTCACCATCCTCCTTTTCCTTGTGAAAAGAACCATCTCTGTCTTTTTTGGGTTGATCGATAGCGCGTGACCAGCACACCATCTTTCTATTATCCTGAGGGCTGTCTGCATTCTTTAGCAAAGTACACTCTCGAATTTCCCTGTGGACAGTATGACCAAGTCATCTACGTATGCTATGGTGTAGAGATTTTCCTTGTTGAGGCGGTCGATGAGGCTGTCTAGGACCATGTTCCACAGAAGTGTCGAAAGAACCCCTCCCTGTAGGCATCCCCTCGTGACCTTGCCTCGGATCTGGACATCATGTACACTAATTTGTATTTCTCTTTTAAAGAGAATATTAAAATTCATCCGCTAACTGTTTTAGGGGTGTTCCTGGCAGAAAGCAAATGTAGTATTTTTAAGAAGGTCGTTTTGTCAAACGCGCCTTCTATATCTATGAATACGCCTAAGGTGGACTCTTTGTTGTCCAGAGATCTTTCTATACGACCCGCCAGGTGAAGCGCCGTATCAGAATAAGATTGTTATGCTAGGTTATAATTAAACAGTAAAGTACATTTCTTTTAACAAACAAAGCGTTTGCATGGGAAACAGCAAAAACTTTTTGTTAATTTTTTAATTTTTATTCCATTGCTCATTGCTCTCAATAGTTGCGTTTCCACAAACATGTCCCCTGGTATTTTTCAGAAAACGAGTAAACGCTATTTATATTTTCTGTGTAAATAGTTTTATTTGATAAGTTAAGTTAGATCTATAGAAACACCGTTTTCTATATTTTAAATTAAATTCAAATTGCTATTTCTAGCAGAATTGACAAATCATTAAAAAAAATGTGTATAGTTATCTTGGAGTAAACATAAACATATTCTTGACACAATAAATAGTTAGTAAGACTACAGTTCATGAATTTTCCTTATTTTATTAAATTTATTTTATTCTTTTGTTATTTTTTTTTAGTATCCTGATCTGTATGGTACATTATATAAATGTGAAGGTGGTGATGATGCATTATGTATATAGTCTATCAGACGATAATGCAACAACCTATACACCACAAACAACGGAAAAAAATGACAGACATATTTTGACCAAGAGTTATTCTATAAATATTAGTTTCATAAAAAAGTTTAAATTAGAAATGTACGTAGCAAAGCTTAGTAATTGGCCATGAAATCTCAATTGTTTACATGGGTCAGTTTTACACTTCTATTTTTATTAAAAAATAAAACATTTTTGGTAACGACAATGTAGCATACTCTATAATTAAGCTATTTTTAGAAATTTTATCTTCCAAGCAAATGTACTCGTATATAATTTAAAAATAAGAAATGGTCACAGTGAACATTGAAAAGATCGAATATTTCCTTGATTGACTTTATTACCGTATCCATGACAAAAAAATGTCAATTTTGAAATTTAAATTTTGATTGTACATTGTTTGGATTTTTTTCTGGGTCGTGCTCTAGCTGCTAATGAAAACTTAAAATCAATTTCAAGTTTTTGCGCTAACTCGGCAGTTTCTGCCAATAATTCTTGAAAAATCTTATCATTTTTTCTAGCTTGACATAATTAATTAGCGACTGTAAAGTTGGTTCTATAATGTTTAAAGTTTGATTTTGTAGCAACGTACTTACAGTTTTAATTTTTATTAAGTATATCGTCCCACAAAACTACATAAACCAGGAAATACAGGTTTTTAATTTTTTGTTGCTAAGCTATCGGCTTTATTTCTAACTGCAAAATCGCACAAAGTATTTTTAGATATTTCCACAAAAACATCATAAACGTCTTCAATTTGACATTTCAGAACTTTGAAGATGAGAAGAAAACGTAAATGGAAATGGCTTAAACAGACGACAAAAAATGTACACTTACAAATCCAGCTTTAACGACTACTTACGCTTTTAGTTAAATTACATATTAAATGAAATAAAGTCGATAGTTTGTATGTTAATAGAAATAATTTGTTATTTGGCCGCCCTTCGGAATTGGTCGCCCTTGCATTTATAGAGTAAAAAACTCTATAAATGCAAGGGTCGATTAACTATTTATAATATATGTGGAAAAGTATTTTTTAATATAAAACAAATCTCTATATTCTGAAAAAAATGTAATAGTCTATTTAATTTTCGGCCTCGGGTTGTTTTAAAAGCTTAAATATTAAATTTTCTAGGTTTATCTGGACTTAAACGTTTTTGATTAAAGAATGAAATTCCAAAATTGGAATAATATGCAGGGCCGGATTTAATTTTTTGCCGCCCATAGGCTAATATATTTTTGCCGCCTTAAAATGTCAATATTTTTATAATATTTTAATAAACAAACTTACCAAAAGTAAAACATACAGGAAATAAAATAACAATTCTTCAAAACAAACAAATTTCATAATATAAAAAAATACAGGGTGTCCCAGAATATGTGGGCAATCTCTCGGAATCTAATATAAAACTTAAAAATATTATGACAAGTTCCCATAAACTTTTTTCCTATGACCCTCCCCTACGAAGTTACGGGTACATAACGGACGCCCCTGCTTTCAGGTTTAGGGGAACTTGTCATAATATTTTTAGGTTTTCTATTAGATTCCGAGAGATTGCTTACATATTCTGAAACACCCTGTATAAATTAAGATGTTTAAACAAATGAGTATTTTTTTTGAACTATGTATTATTTAATTATAGGCAAAACTCCTATACTAACATTTTTTTTCGAACCTTTTTTTCTGCAAAATCATTAATTATATTATTAAAATTACCTATTACATTTTTTTAAATTACATAATCATAAATATGCCGCCCATAATATTTGCCGCCCTAGGTTTCAGCCTACTGAGCCTTTGCGTAAGTCAACCCCTGATAATATGGCAAATTATTTTCTTTTAAGTGGCCCCTTTTCGGCATGAATTTAGGGTTAAATTTTAATATTTGTAAGTCAATATTCTGCGTTTAGAAATAAAAATTTAACACGTAGAAAATATGCCTAATTTTTTTGGTGAAATTTAAATGTCTTGTTAACTTTAGAATATCTTGAAAATTATTTAACTCTCATTCATCATTATGTTATTGGTTTGCATGTAAAAACCTTAAACTGTCCTTTGTTTTCTATTTCTTTTTTCTGAAAGTGATTAGCGTAGTAAAAATATATATAATATATATATATATATATATATATATATATATATATATATATATGTGTGTGTGTGTTTATTATTTACCACCTAGTACGATGTCCACAACATTTTTCATCATTATATTAACCTCATTCTTTATGGAAACACAACCAGATTCCAACATGCCAAAACCTGCAAAAAAATCAAATAAATTATAAATTAGTGGTACCTAAGGTCGTATGGCAAAGATAAAACTTATCCATTTCTCTCGTGCCTACTCCGGCATACTAAAGCCGAGTTCGATAGGATGAAAAACCGTGGTTTGTATTATTTTTATTTAATTTGTGTCTTAAATAAGGAAAAGGTTTGTTGCACAAACACGAGGGTCATGCTGAAAATTTTTAGATACGTGGAAACAGCGTATTTCAGAACACTCTTGCCGTTCTTGATAGAATGCTTGACATTTTTTGTGTTTATATCCCGCGTCAATGTTTTATCAGTTTGGTTTAATTTAAACAACGGTGCAGTTGAGTTGTGAAACTGTGCCGAAATGAAACTCGACGGAGGTGATTTTATCGTAATGTCTTTTATGATTTTAGGAAGGGCCTAAAACAAGAAGAAAGTTTTTAATCTTTGGTGAGATGTTTTGGTTAATCTTCCCCTTTACGAGTAACAGTTTTTAATTGGTTTAAAGCCACTGCTGTTACTCCAGAAACAACCGAAGCTGTAATAAAACTAGTAATTAAAGAGCTCCATATTTGAGAGTAAGAGTGTTTTTTTGACCGATTTTTGGAGAGAACGATGTAAACAGTTCCTCTTGTATTTTGTTTAAACAGGACAACCTTTTAAAGCATGAGTATTACTCTGCTGCATAAGCCCGACTTCATATTGCGCAGTTGATAACAAATGCCTTAGAAAAAATGCATTTAAATGGTCTTTTACATCCACCAGCTGGATTATTTACCATGAAATTTCCAGGTATTGCGTTACCCAAAATTTTAGACCGATGATGATGTGGCCAAGTTGGTAGGAATAACACTAAAAATATACTACAGGGTGGCTAAAATACGTAATCAGCTCATTTTAAAATATTTGTGTATCTCTGAAAAAAAAATAAGAAACCTTTATAATTAAATAGGGTTTAGGTTAGGTTAGGTTAGGGGGACTTTTTACGACCTCCACCGCGACCGCTCGGTCTATTGTGGCTCACACCTTTTAATGTTTCTTCCAACAAGATCAGACTTCCAACGAATCCGATATCAGATTGTAAGAGAGTTCTTATATTTCCTTTTACTCGTGTCGCTACCGGAGCCGAGCACAATATGTGTTCTGGTTCCTTTTCTCCTGGAAAGTATGACAAGCAGACGATTAGAGCCGTCATGCCCTCCTCTCCTGGTTTAGTGACGTGGGTAGCTACCAGGTCCTTGTTGCAGAAATCAGATGTTCCTTCTGAGGCCGTTTCTCCGGTCTTTCCCTATGAAAACGGTTTTATCAGTTTTCTGTTTAAAGCCAGGGAACCCTTTTCCCTACAAAAGCGGTTTTGTCTGCCTTCTGTGTGAATTCAGGGATCCCTTCCTAAGCACCTGTTTGTTCTTTCCCATGAAACAGGCGCCTGTGACTTTAGGGGCACCTTTCGAAACGGATTCACCCGTTTCGATCTGCGCACCTTTGTCTGCTAGTTTCCTTGGGTGGCACCTCTCGAAATGGATTTATCCGTTTCGGTTAGCGCACCTTTCTCACTTTTTTCCAATGAAAGCGGTTCTGTCCGCTTTCTGTTTGGAGCTAGGGAAGTAATAGTCCACCACGGCAGAGCCCCGCATTGCCGCAGTAAGGCTAGATATTCTGAGAGATCGCCCTGTATCTCAGAGGCACCATTGGTGACACCTGTTTAAGGCACAGGATGTCATTCACTCATCAGCACGGTATGCTAACACCTTGAGTTAAAGCCTTGTGTTCGTCTTAGCTTCGGATCCTGTTCCATACGGTGGTAACCAGGGTTGTCGATAACCAGCAACTCTAGCGCATGTTCCAAAAGATCCTACCATGACAACGACGTGCGAACACAGCGGTTGGGGCTTGCATATCTGTGAAATGCGTTCTTACAACAGTTAGCATTCTTGACTCTATCCAGTTTGCGTTATCGTAACTCTTACCGTAATACTTTCAGCACCTTCAGCTTTTAGGAAAAAAATACATAGTACTGCTATCATCTACGCAAGCATTTCAAGTACACATATAGTTCATAGAGAGATGTCTCAAACATCCCAGTTTATCTGCTTCTTTGTACCTAAAGTGCCTAAACTGTGAAACTACCGATTGCAGAGACTTTTCGTCTGTCCTTAAATAATTGTATTTTTAAAGTCCCTTATTAATAGAACATCGACAGTACGTTAGCACTTAGGTTTCAAGGTTTTGTGAATCCTCCCAAGTTAAAAAAAAATAATTATCCCATTTGAAACATAAACTACCTTCCATTAACGTCTGGGTAATGTAATCCAGACGAGCAGGTGGGCCTCGCACATAGTCACCCATCGGACTACTAACCTCCCCTAACGTAATTTAATTTCGGTAATCTGACGGGAAGCAGTGTTTCAACGCGGTAGAGGTCGTTAATTCGTCACATTCTTCTATGTATATAATTAAAAAAATACTGAAAAATATTATGGCCACTGTAGATCTATATATAAACTAAAAAATTAGTGGATTGAAACTAACTTTCTAAACTAACAACAAAAATACTATAATATAATTTATTATTAACATTTAATACGAATATTAAATAAGTGGGGAATAAGATCTTTTTTTATTCATTTAGGTAGGCTTAATTTAAAAAAAATATTAATTATAATTGGTTTACCCGTTTGCATCGTAAAAATCATAAAGGAACTGGTTATTATCCAATTACTATCTTCAACAGTAATATTAAACAACCGCGGTATTGCATAGCTGCTGTTGACAAAAGAGAGATTTTGCATTTTAATGTCTATTAACGAAATTGGCATTATATGGACTAAATTGGTTTTATTCGAACAAGTCAAACGTAAACACAAAAACATTTAAATATTTAAAGCTAAAGTACCTTATTATGGTAATTTTGATAATTTTCGTCGTTCTTTTTTCTTTTGTAAATAAAATAAGTAAATTGACTAATTTTTGATTTTTCGAATTGAGAATAAAAGTTAATGAAATAATTGACTTTTAGAAGCCTTTGTAAATTATTAGGTATTTTTAAATATAAAAAAAACTCTACTTAAAACCTTAAACTATTTAAAGGCATGCAGTGTAATTTCTTTTTCTGCTGTGAAATGGTTTTACATTTAAGTACAAATATAAATTATAATACACATCCAATATAATTTAATCTCATTTGGAATCCCTCGATGCCAGCCTGGTTGATGATGATGAGAGAGATGCCACAGAAGATTTATACTTTAACACTCTTCGAACTTGACAAGAATTTGTTGACGCTTTGGCGCCTCCTGGACCTTATTTAAAAACCAACTTCAAATTTAAACAATAATATCCCAAAGACTGGATAGTTGTCTAATAATAATATAAAGATAATCTATAATTGATAACAATGAAAGAGTATGACCTAAATTATTTGCTAAAGAATAAAAATCTTCGATTGTCAAACTGTGAGTTTTAGTGTAACTGATCCTTTTTTAACAACTTTTTATTATTAAAAAAAAAACAATATTGAATCTTATGTAAGAAGAGGGAGAGGAGGGTCGAGTATCTTATGTATATATGGGGGGAGGAGGGATCAAAAATCGTCAAAATCATCCATACGTAAATAATGAATGGCCCCTAAAACCTAAGCCAATAAACGGTTCGAGCGATATTCTAGGATGAAGATGTCAAAACAACGGCGATATTACAATTACTATATTTAACAACAGCATACAAACCTGTTGAGCTGTGTAAGCTGTGGTAAGAACTTATGACGCAATACTTTGACGTCACAGGTTTCCCCAATCTTACTTTAAAATGCAAAAACCGTTTTGGTGACTATGGTAGGTTGTAATTAGTCGAAAAAAATATCTTGAACATAAAATATAACATGAAAAAAAAAACAAATAAAGATCATCACGAGTGGGTGTTGTTAAGTCAGGTGCGGGGCAGTTAAACAGTGATGGGGCGATTATTACTTCTCATTTATTAGTATTTTTTGTATTGAGCTGTGTCGTAGGCTTTAAGGCTTAAAAGGGGCCTTTGAAGCAACTTTACAGGGGCCCACCGGGAAACTCCCGGTATCACGGTGGGCCAAGACGAGCGTGATTAATTCTATGTTTTTAACAGATTTACTATTTTTTACATTTTCATGAGTTCAATAAGATTTATATTTTGGTAATAAAAAAGTTTCATGTTTATCAAAACACATTTTTTGTTATACATTAAGTCAATAAAATGTGGTTACATTTTTCTTAGTACAGTAATTGGCCAAATTCAAAATGTCAGAAGCTCCATCAACTAGCCAGTCCAACACTGTATACATTTGCAATTAAACTAATAACCAGAGTTAAAGTCATAAAATCGTTCTCAATCGCCTCAGCCTCGCCATGCACTAAGCAGTTAGCTCTGGACCTTCCCAGGGAAAGGCGAGAAACCTTTATAAATATACGGTTTTTTTTTACCGGTTTTCATTCCAGGCAAACTCTTTAAGCTTTGTTTATAAATTTAGAGAAGAATGATATTATTTTATCGTGCAGGTTTTATTTTGTTAAATTTCTTAATTACTGTTTAAAAATGCAGCTCTTCAAAAAAATGATTTGTGTTTTTATTTTAGTGAAAAATTTTTAGTTTATATCTTTGTTTTTTTTTTTAAAATAGGCTAACTTTATTTAAAAAAAATTTTAATATTGTTTATTTACAAATTTTAGTTTAATATAAACTTTGTTTTTATTTTTTTTAATCGGGCTAACTTTAACATAATAATTTAACAAAATTTTACTGTGTTTATTAAACATTTAAAAATGGTAAGAAGTTTACATAACATAGAAAATTTTATTTTAAATCAACATTGATATAATTGCACCCAAATTTTGTACAAAAATTTTAGGTTTATAAAAATAGATACAAGGACCGAAGGAACTTTTGGAAATTTTAAAACTTTATTCCGCCTCTCCAAATGTGTTTTTTTTTTTTCAAAATCGTTTTTTATCTCAGAGAATTAAAACTTAATATCACGTTCTCAACCTTTTTACAGGTAATTTACACATGTAACACATTTACTTATGTAAATTTACATAACAAATTTTATACGTTTATGTGAAACGATATTAAAGTTATAATAGGAGGAAAAATAGGCTTAAACATTTTGTGTAAAATACACATATTCGTGCGGTTGACCGGAACTTGGCCTGATGCACTACCGTGCGCCTAGATAGGGTTTATTAGTCACATGGCAACATTCTTTGATGATAATATTTTTTATTTGCAGTCCGTTTACAATTTCAGTCAATATGCACTGCACGGACACAGCTGGAGTAAATGGAAACCTGTTTATATCATTAAAATTTCTCATGAAAATGCGTCTTCGGTAATAAAAAGATTTCCCAGAATTCGTGATTATTTCGAACCGCATAATCGTCTAGCAGCAAAAAGTATTCGCAGCAGTTTAATAAGTAAGGTACAAGTAAAACACAGGGTCCGGTCCAAACGTAACCAGTGAGTGCTTGTGCAAGTGATTTGACTGAAAATATTGACGGAGTACGTGATAAGGAGCAAAGGAGAGGGGTAAGGTGACCTGCTTAATTCGAGAAATGGCACAATTGAAGACCACAGTTAGCATCGCCATCTATATTTTATTTTAAAGACATCTCCTGTAGAAGCACACGACACAGTCCGTTGGTAGCCACGTCTAAAATATAAGACACAGGGGAAAGAAATGTCCATCGGCAAATCATAAGTACAGGGTGTCCCATTTTGGGTACTTTTGCGGGGTATCTTCGTTATTTTTAACGTTAGCGGGATGCGGTTTTCGCGACAGTCTGCTACTTTTTCGTGAAGCTAAAGATGCTGTAAACGAAATTTTTTCATAGGGCTTTTAGTTTTTAAAATACAGGGCATTTTTGAAAATATTGCATTTTGGGACCCCCCTCGTATCTCCGTTATCCTTCAAATATCGAAAAGGTAAAATAACACACTGATAGATTTTTTTTCCGTGAAATGCGGTGGTGTAGATAATTTTTGTTGCATATTTACTATTTTTGAGTTATAAGCCAAACATTTTTTTAAAATGAGACACCCTGTATATTTATGGTCTATAAAATTTGTCTTTCTTTTAACGTTTCAAAAATATATAATAGTATGCACTTTTTGTTAAAAACACGCAAATAAATGACAATTTTCTAAAACCAAATGGATAATTTAATAGTAGGCCATGAATAATAATAATAAACAATTGAAAGTTACATATTACTAACGAAGAATTGAATACCTTGCAAGAAGGTATCTTCTTATAAATGTATAACATTTTCAAAAATTCCTATACAGTTTTTTTTATAACAGTAAGTTAGTAACAACCGTTTTCTAGCGTAAAATAACAAATAAAAAAACATTAAAAAAAATTTAAAGGCGATGTTGAAAATGACCACTATTTTCTCTAATGCAAAATTGACACATCTCTGTAATTTTTTTAATAGTATTTAAAAGAACAATTGTTCTCCTTCGCAGGTTTTGAAAGGCTAAATGCGAGGCTAAATGAATTGCCTCTCAAAGTTCTGCTATGCTGTCATATCGTGTTTTATATTATATACTTCATTTTGTATATAGCTCCTTTGTAAAAATCTAAAATTGAGAGATCTGGAGATAGTGGAGACCATCTAACAGGCCGTTGGTACCTATCCATCTTTGAGGAAAGGTATTATCAAGAAATGCGCCTACTAAGAGCCTAAAGTTATGACTTGGGGCACCATCATGTTGTAGGTAAACAGCATTATATGGGGCTAATCGAATATTTTCCAATAGTTCTGGAATAACTTCCCCAAGATAAAATACCCCTCCATTGGGTTCTCCGGGCGAAAGGTACATTTGGGGGGCCACCATCAAATAGTCTGATATCCTTCACAAATATATGTGGGCTTAACTCCAACGTAAACTCTGTTCACCATTATCTTCAATTCTCCAAACCCCACACACTATTTCTTAGCGAAACCCAAATAAGTCCCAAAACAACAATCAACACCTCCTTTTCCCAGGTTACGAACTCTTTCCATCTTTTCGGCTCCATGGCGGCGCTTGTGTTTACGTTCGCAATGACCTGGCTTGTGCTAGGGTTTCTAGCCTCGAATCGGGTAGGCCTGATATTCTTTGGCTTAAACTCACTTTCAGATCCTCTACCAAATTCAACTGCTGTATATACCGGTCCCCGTCTGACAATTCCCACAACGAGTTCTTTGATTTCCTTTCAATAAAGATCGACAATATTATTTCCCAGTTTCCATTGGCCGAAGTAATCGTCCTCGGGGATTTTAATGTTCATAATAAGGATTGGCTGGGCTCTACAAAAACTGATACACAAGGCAGAGCAGCAGAAAATTTCGCAATCACTAACTTGCTCACCAATCTAATTATGAAACCTACCTACTTTCCTAGGGTTCCCACCCATAATTCTAACCCCCTATAGATCTCTTTCTTACTTCCACCCCCGAACTCTATGAAGCATCAGTAACTGCTCCCCTTGTTCGCTTTGACCATGGTTTGGTCACCGTATCATACTCCACACATTTTGAGGCCACTGAACGCATGCCGCCACGAACCGTCTGGCACTACAACTCGGCTGACTGGGATGGTCTGAGAGATTTCTTTGCCAGCTACCCTTGGGATCCTACCTGCTTTTCTACTCACGATCCTTCCGAAATATGTAAACAAATTACCGAAACAATTCAACCAGGCAAAGCCAGACTTTTAAAAATTCAAGCCCACAAAAAGTTTCTTTAAAATCCCAGTCCCGAAAATCGACAGGCTAGCATCGAAGCAGGAAATCGGTATAATCAGACCATCTCAGAAGCAAAAGATCGTTTTAATAATCGGATAAATGATAAAGTTCTCTCTTGCTCGAATGGCAGTAAAGCTTTCTGGTCCTTTGCCAAAAATATTAGTTAAAACTTTTGCACAAATTTTTTTCCACCCCTAATCTCTGAAGATGAAATTGTCTCCACCTCCAAAGGAAAAGCCGAACTATTTGCCAAACAATTTGCTGCCAATTCTACGCTTGATCCTCCTATTAATCTTCCTCTTCCAACAGTTGTCCCTGTTTCTCATAAAATGTCCGATATAATTTTTAAAGTCAAACAGATTAAGCGTATTCTGTCTTCTCTTAATACTAAAAAATCGTCTGGGCTGGATGGCATACTAGCAATCGTCTTGAAAAAAAATGTGCTCCCGAGCTTGCACCCACCCTAACTAGCCTCTTTCGAATCTCTAACGACACGGGCATTTTCCCGGAGAGTTGGAATGCTGCACGTGTGCAATCTGTCCCCAAAAAAGGATCCAAAACACTCCCTTCTAACTATAGAAATATATCTCTTCTTTCAGTTGTTTGCAAAGTAATGGAAAAATTCATTAATTCCCAAATCTTAAAGTATCTGGAAAAACATACATGATAGACAATATGGATTCCGTCACAGTAGATCCACACTTGATCTTCTTTTCTTTGTCTCACACAACTGGAACAAGTCCTTTGAGTTTCTTGGTGAATCCCAGATCGTTGCTCTTGACATATCCAAAGGTTTCGATCAGGTCTGGCATGATGGGCTTCTTAAGAAACTTTCTTCTTACGGTCTTCACCTAAGCTTTGCTCTTGGCTTTCCAGTTTCCTTTCTAATCGACGACACTAACTGATATTAGTGTAGATGGTCATTCCTCCAGCTTCTACCAAATTAATGCTGGGGTGTCCCAGGGCTCAGTGCTGGCATCCACGCTGTTTCTTCTACACATTAACGATCTTCTCTCTCCACAATCAATCTCATTCATAGTTTTTCTGACGATAGTATCCTCCACTCTAGTATTCAATTTCTTAAGCCACCATGTAATTTTGATTTGGAAAACAAGGGCAGGTCAATGCAGATATCTCTTTCACAAGACCTCACACTTATCTTGGATTGGGGCGCCAAATGTCTTGTTCAGTTTAATGCCTCAAAAATACAGTTATGTTCGCTGTCGCGAAAAAAGTCTTCCAATGCTCATCCTTCTTGACGCAATCAGAACAGAGTCGTTTAATCTTGTCGGCGTAACTTTGAGAATAACCTCAACTGGCACAAAACATTACATCCATAGCCTCGGCAGCTTCAAAAGCTTGATTCCTCTCTCTTCCAATCTGTACACTCTGTATGTATTCCAGATCAGACCCTTTAGAATATTGTTCTCTAGGAATGGCGTCCCTATAACACTAGCTTCTGGACTCCATTCAAAGAAGAGCCGTTGCTATTAATTATCAAACGCTCACAGATAGCTTCTCTTCTTGCCCACCGTCGAGCTGTAGGGATCTGTCGCTCTTCTATAGGTATTTTCACGGCTTCTGCTCAGAGGAGTTGGCCAGTATAATTCCTTCTCTGGCAGCTCCCAACAGAGCAACACGTAGTGCAACTTTTATGCATCCTTTAACAGTTCAGTTAGAGAGGCCCCGAACTTCCCGCTTTCTTCGTTCCTTCATCCCTAGAGTGTCAAGACTGTAAAACCTGCTGCCCGCAGAAGTTTTTCCTTCTCCTTCCAATCCCCAAATATTTAAGTCCCGTGTGAACAAACTCCCTTTCACCACACTTAAGACACCCACGGTACGTTAGTACTTAGGCATTAGCCTTCGTGGACTGTTCCAAGATAAAAAAAAGGACAATGGTCCTACTGGTGCAGTGATGTTTATAACCCTCCGCACTTTCAGATACAGATACAGAACTTCGTCAAGAAATTCTAGGTACCTACGTGCTGTAAGACCTCCTTCAAAAATCCTATAAACTATTTGCCTGCCCAAAATAAAACATGACACTCCAACTGCCCTTTTAAACATTAAATGCTGATTTTCTCTATGCCAATTTCTGGTATTGTGACGATTAAAAGCGCCCGCACTTGAAAAAAAGCATTTGCCTGACCAAATAACAAGTATGCCAAATAAATCGTTACCATCAATTTGCTGCAAATACCACTGATAAAACAGTGTCCGGCGCTCGGCATCGCCAGGATGTAAATGTTGCATTTGTATGGATGATACCAATTTTCTTTTCAATTTTTCTACATGAGGACGAAGGTGTTGCTTCCATATATCCCAGCATTTATCTCTTTTCTTTTCCTGTTATCTTTGTTGTATCTTTAGGACGCTGGCGAACAAAGGATCCGTGCTCAACTAAATTTGTTTTTAAACGAGCAAACATATCAAGAAACGGTTTCCTTCTTTCTGGATATCTAACAAGTACAATAACATAACATACAAAAATAATAGAGATTTTCCTAGCCACAATAGCTTACTTATCTTTGGAAATATAATTTCGAAGTTTCATTACTCTGTATAAAACATACCAGCATATTAATTTTTTCATAATTTTCATACGCTGCCATTATTTAAAGAAATTGATAAATATCAATTAAATAAAATACTAAAAGAACGAAAATAAACTGGTTCTGAAAATTCAACCAAAAGTCAATCAAAAAACCGATAAGATAGACAAATATTTAACATTTATTTTTGTTTCTTGTAATAGCCGTGGCCTTCTATTAAATTATGCATTTAGTTTATTTGCGTGTTTATAAGAAGAAGTGCATACTATTATATATTTTGGAAACGTTAAAAGAAAGACAAATTTTATAGTCTATAAATATACAGGGTGTCCCATTTAAAAAAAAAACTAAGTTGGGTTTATAACTTAAAAATAGTAAATATGTAAAAAATATCTACACCACTGCATTCTACGGAAAAAAATCTATTAGAGTGTTATTTTACCTTTTCGATAAATTGCAGGATAACGGAGATACGAGGGGGGTCCCAAAATGCAATATTTTCAAAAATACCCTGTATTTTAAAAACTAAAAGGGCTACGAAAATTTCATTAAAGGCATTTTTAGCTTTACGAAAAATTACTACACTGTCGCGAAAACCGCATCCCGCTAACGTTAAAAATAACGGAGATACCCCGCAGAAGTATCCAAAATGGGACACCCTGTACAAGGAATGTCGATATAAATAATCGGTTCTAATTTTACTAAATTTAAAGATCTGGAAGCTCTAAAAGTGTTCTGTTCTTAGGACGTCCAAAACTATTATGATAAGGTACTTACCGTTAAGTTACATATCGCTAAAAGAAATAAAAAAACAGTAAAATTGCGAATGTAAGATCTTTTGGTAACTTAGTATATATAAGTATACAACTTATACTATTACTCATACGGCCGAGTGATGATCGCGTTGTTAAATTTAGCAATGAACTTAGCAATTGTTAAAAGTTAACAACGGTTTAGAATGTTTAACAAAATGTCAGATTTTGACAGGTTGCCTACTAAAATCATTGAATAACACTGACAATGACGTTTTGTTAAACATTCTAAACCGTTGTTAACTTTTAACAATTGCTAAGTCCATTGCTTAATTTAACAACGCGATCATCACTCGGCCGATAGAATACTACTTTTTATTTGAAAAATTTAGCTTTTTTTTGGACATTTCTCATTTTTGCTATGAAGAATTGCTGTTTTTTAGTTTTTTTTTGTGTATTGTTTTTATAAAATGTACTTTAAAATACAATGTTTTTAAATATATGACATATTTCTTATTTCAACCATTTCATTTACAAGTTAAAGAATCTTAGATGTTTCAAACTTTAGAATCGATATTTTTCATAATTGATATTTTGTGACATTCCGTCTTTTTTCCCTGTGGTCTTTAATTTGAATCCAGCGTTTCCGGCTTTTACGTCTGCGCATTACCACTCCAATTTAAAAATTGTTCTTGCGCATGACACTAAATCCCAAAAAAGTGCTTTTGATAAGCAGACAGATTGGTTAAAGTCTGATATTGACCTAATAATATTACACACAAAATTATAGCATTGGAAGTGCGTACTGCAATTTTTTTTACCTAGAAATCCACTATTTGAATCAATCTTTCGATAATAAACAACTCCAAACAAATATAAAATAAAAATTTAACGGTAAGGATTAGTCGCTTAACGCATCACAACTCGTAAGTTTGTGCCATTTCTTAAAGGGGGGAGGGGGTACGTAATAGTGAAGCTGAAAATCAAAAATATTTTTACCACGGCGTCCCATTTAGGGTACTACATAAATTGTAGGAAAATATTTAAGAATTAACGTTAATAAATTGCAAAAGCGAATCAGGCACAACACTAGAGAATATATCTATGATATTGATAGTTAAATTTGGCAAGTTGTCATCAGATATTTCATAAAAGGTTTGGTTTATAGCAGATACTATTTTTTACACAAAATTGTAGTCAATTGCACTAATTATAATATATATTAATAAAGATATTAAGTAGTTTCATTTTTTATGTGTTTAATTTGCTAATAAAATATAAAAAATTCTCTATAATCTTGGTACAAATCTATTACCAAACTGCTGCATGAATCTTGAGTGCTGTAAGATGATCGGACACGTCCAGATTGCGGCCCAAATAGGCAGGTAGGTATAATCTTTTTCCCAGATTATGTAGGGCCGGTTTGCGGACCAAAAATTCTTCTAATAAATTTAATTTGATTAAGCTATGTCAGGATTGCGGTCTAAACGGAAAAGTTTAATGTTCCTACTTTTAGTGATTAGAAGTTATTAGCACAATCCTAATAATTTTCAATATGGCATTTTTAACTAGCCAGAACTAACCATAACCGACCAGAACTGAGGGCTTCTAAATTTGCCTAAATTATATCTACAGAGAAGTTATAAACAAAATTTTAATAATTTTTAAAATGGTATTTATCACGTCTGAAATATATATGGGGAAAATAAAAAGATGCTTTAACTAACCAAAACTAACTATGACAGACCAGAAATAAGGGCTTTTGAATTTTTCTAAATTATCCCCACGTAGAAGTTATCAAGAAAATTTTAATAATTTATATAATAAGGAAAAATAAAAAGCCGCTTTAAGTAAAATATATTTATTTTTATGATAAACCTAAAAATTACACTGGTACACCGCACGAAACCAGGGTTCCCAAGGGTTTTTGGGGTCGCTGATTCCGTATCCGAGGTCGGTTAAGGTCCATCACATCAGGTTCAAGGTTATTTGAAGGTCAAACTAAAAAAACACGAAAAGAAAAATTCGAAAAAATGTATTTATAAGTTTTTAGGGTCGAAATGCAGACTTTAACATTTAAGGTTCTCTCGAGGTCACTTCAGGGTCATGCTGAGGTTTAACATATAAATAATCTTAAGAAAATCTGACAAAATTGGTCTATAGGTTTTTCGGTTTGCTAACTCCAAATCTAAAGACGGTCGACCTCTATGCTCTTAGCTTTAAGGTCATATGAAGGTGAAACTGTGAAAACACGGAGAAAAAAATTGGAAAAAATGTATGAAGGTTTGTGGGGTCGTTAAGCCCGAATCCGTGCTTTGTTTGACCTTTAAGGTCGCCCAGACGCCACTTTAAGGTCATTTTAAGATCACTTGAAGGTTAATGATTTTAGAATAATTTAAATCAATTCATAAATAGGTCTCAAAGTTTGAACCTGAAGCCGCAAACTTTTAGCCCTACATAGACCAACGCCTGCATTTTTTGCGGTATTTATATTACTTTATTACAAATAATCTCTTGCGGTAGACATGAGCCATCTGTTAGCTACTTTTTTAACTCAATGTTTCTTATTTGTTTCTGTCTCTGACTTTCCTTCCAGGTAAACCAATAGACATATTTTCTCAGATTTTTTAAGTTCATTTATAAATTTTACCTTAGTAAAACTTGAAATGCTCACTGGTTGACCTTAAAGGCCAAACTTAGCCTGGATACGGAATCAACGACCTAAAAACCTATAAACATTTTTTATTTTGTTTTTTTTCACTGTGCTTTCTCAGTTGACTTTCAAATGACCTTAAAACCAAGTTCATAGAGGTCGACTGACTACATATTCATCCTTAGCAAACCAAAAAATGTAGGAGATAAATTTTTTCTGATTTTTTTAAAATTTATCATAGATTTATCCTCTGTATCACCTTGAAATGACCTTGGAGTGGCGTCTGAGCGACTCTGAAGGTCAAACAAAGCACGGATTCGGGCGTAGCGACTCCAAAAACGTTCATACATTTTTTTTCCAAATTTTTTCCTCCGTGTTTTCTCAGTTTAACCTTTAAATGACCTTGAAAATAAGGGTATAGATGTTAACCGTTCCCAGATTTAAAGCTAGCAAATCGAAAACCTATAGACCAATTTTTTTATTATTTTTTTAAGGTCATTTATCTATTTAACCTTATTATTATCTTAAGATGGCCTTGAAGTAACTCTGGGATTACCTTAAAAGTCAACGTAAGCCCAAATTTGGACTCAGGGACCCCAAAAACCTATATATAATTTTTTTCTTTTGTATTTTCTCAGTTTAACCATCAAATGACCTTGAACCTGATGTGATGGACCTTAACCGACCTCGGATTTGGAATCAGCGACCACAAAAACCTTTGGAAACAGTAGTTTCGTGCGGTGTACCATCCGAGGTCAAATGTTGACCAGTGTTATTAATACATTTGACAAATGTAAAACTTGGCGGACTGAGGGCTTTTGAATTTGTGTAGATGTTTTCAATATGGTACTTATAACGGTCCGCAATAATTTCATCCTATTTGGGTCAAACTAGGTAATCATTTATTACTTGGAAATTTATTACAGGCAAACCTTTACCTACCTGATGATTTGGTCCACAAACAGCCTGTTCCCAAGATGGTCATTCTGAAATAACTATTTTCTGTGTCATTTTTTATCCAGGTGTATAACATATAGCTGAAATAAACGCACAGCATACAAAGAAAACTTAAATTTGACTTGGAACCAACGATGGCTCAAGGCAGAATTCCGTTCTAATATTCATGCAATGGGGTGTCTAGACGGCGCGGCGTGTATAATGTCGTAGTCACTTTAATTGTTTCTATTTAGTAATAGTCTAAATGACGACAAAGTTCATGTTTCCGTTGTGCATCGCATAACTGATTTCTTGTGAATAAGATTGACAAACACAAAAACAACTTTTATTATTCTTTGTTATTATCGAGGTTATTATCATCATTTCTTTTGAATAAGATTGACAAACACAAAAAAAAACAACTTTTATTATTCTTTGTTATTATCGAGGTTATTATCATAATTTAATTTTATTTTGCTTTGTCGAAAAGATGTAATCTTATATGACAATATAGCAATATATTATTATTATTATTGTTATCATTATTATTAGACCAAGTATTACAATTTTCAAAACGTCAAACATAATACAGAGGCAGTAGCATAGCAAGCCTTTCTAGGCGAAGAGAAGAAAAATTTTTAAAGGGGCGCTCTGTTGAAAAAAAAATATTATTAAAGATAAAAACACTTATTTCTTTTCTAATAATTTTGTATTTAAAATCATATAGAATCCAGAATTAAAGAATCTAGTCACAAGGTAGTGCACCAGGCCAAGTTCCGGCTTGACGCACGCAGTGTGCATTTACACGAAATGTTTTAGCCTATTTTCTCCCCTAAAAAAACTCTCTGTATTAATAAAAATTTCATTTCAATCTGTCCTCAGCCTTGGTCGACCTATTTACATATTTTAATATTTTTTAGTCTATTAAAACTTTCTTCCCCTTTTGTAGTGTTTTAGCAACTGTTAAAAAAATGGTATATTTTGCATAAATTAAGGAAAACTGTTTCCAATTTTTTGTTAATTAAAATTAGTATACTTCTTCCATTTACAGTTTTTATTTACTTCCGTAAATGATTTATAATTTTATAATTTATATTCATCAACTATTTCCGACTGAACAGATGATTGCAAATGATACATACATTATACAGACACTTCATGTTTCCTTCCGAAGCAGCAATATATTCTGCTTCCAAGCACGCGTTGGCGACTTAAAAAAGTTATGAAATATTTGTGTTGGTGTTTTAATAAATGTATTCAGTACCAAATAATAAATACTACAAATAATAATAAACAGAAATTTAGTGTTAAAATATGACTTGGTAAAGTTTTGATTTTATAGCTTCGTCCCACCGTGCCCTAATTTACCAGTAAAAAGTAAAAATTAAACCATTTTATTATTGTTTTTTAATAATAATAATTATATTTTAATGTGCAAAAAAACATGTTTAATTATTAAAAAAGGTACACCGAGGAGTAGTATTTGGAGCACAGCACATCATTTTCATATGTTTTTTGGAATACTCGCCTTAAAATTTTCTAGAAAATTGGACCACTTCGCTCCAGGTCCCGGGATATAGCAAGGTGACCCTGCTCAGCCCTATTGATCCCTAAGAAACTTGCAGATCGCCTGCAATAAAAAAGGAATTTCCCCCCCAAAAAAACCCAAAAATCAAAAATATTAATCTACGTTTCGGTGGCAAGTCGGCCACCGTTGTCAAGATGAAACTAAAAGAAAAAATTAAACTAAATTTTAAGAAATTTGGCTTTAAAAATTTAGGAAATTCTGATAGCTTTTTATTTTTTATGACGCTTGGTCATAAATGACATTAGTTTATTTGACTGGTATATTCATAATTTTTAAAATGACAAAAATGTTGGTATGGTGCATTAATTGATTTTAAGTTTACCTGAATTTACTTTAGCATCAAGCATAGGTAACCATGTATTATTTAAATTAACAGATATTGACGCTACACATTTATCTTTATTTAATAAAAAATGCTCTTTTCTTTATTTAACGTTTTTTTGAACAAGTTTCCTATGCTAAAATGCTAGAAGCATTCCAGTTTATTATGTGGTTATTATGAAATGCGTGTTGACAGATTTTTGATTTGTGGAATTCTGTGTTTATAATATATGTTCTATGTTCTTTTATGCGTTTGGCTAATGGTCTGGAAGTTTTACCTATATAAAATTTATTACATTCACATTCATTATTTTATTTTTATTACTTGAGATCTAATAGTGTTTTGCGTTTTAAAGATAGTACGAATATTGAATTTATTACCTATTCGTTGAATTTTATTTAATAAGCCAGGAATATATGTTAAAAATAGATTTGTAATAGGTCTATTTTGATTTTGTCTTAAATTTGGTTGTTTAAATTTTAGAAAGCATTTGCTTATAAAATTAAGAGGATACTTATTCAGAACTAAAATATCTTTTAAAAATTCTTTTTGTTTTCTTTGTTTTTATCAGAAAAAATTGTTTCAATTCTATCAGAAGACTTTTTACAACTCCTTTTTTAGCATTATTGGGTGATTAGAGTTAAAATTTAAGTATCTGTTTGTATGTGTAGGTTTTCTGTAAATTGATGCTTCACATGTATCTTTATTTAATAAAATAAAGCTTTACATACTCTAAAAATCTAATAAATTTATATTTAAAAAATAACTGTCAAATAGGATACTAAAGAAAACATATCAAAACATGAATGTGCCAAAGAACTATAGAACCTATTTACAGCACATAATGTTGTAAAAATATCTGTTTTATATTCATTAGGTATGTTCAGGCGCAGGGGCGCTGATCAAGGGGGAGTAGTCGCCCTCCCCAAGCCTTTAATTGGTGTAAGAAGTTTAAAAAGAGCCGTATACGATCAAAAATTTGCATAGTCTCTTTCAATGTTAGAAGAGCTATGCTTGTTAATCTGTCATTAGCCGTAACATAAACAGCGATGTGTTGAAGTCTGTGTCAAGATGAGAGTGAAGAATTTTTTAATTCCCTACTCCCCTGCGACAAAACCCGGGTTTACCATTTTATATCAGAAAGAAGCAGGCTCAAAATGATGTTATTGAGTTTGTGTATTAGTGGCTTTGCGTCCCACCGAAAACATTCCATAAAAGTGGCGAAAGTGCATAGACTGATTACGTGAAAAAAACATTGTAATCATATACATATTGCAGTAAATAAAAGGTTACAGACAAAGTCCGGTATATATTAGAACCCTTTGAGTATTTACTTTTTGTTGACCTTGCCTACGAGTGCTTTAGCCACAGTATGTACAGGGTCTTTGATTATATTTACGTGGCTTCGAGAGCCTTTATTTTTGAAGACAGAAAAAAATGTTTTATATAAAAATTATAGGTTTTTTTCCATGTTATCTTTTGAAATTATCAGTAAAAAATCAATAAAAGATCTTTTTTTTCTGATTTTAAATATATATACATTGATGATATTTGGATAAACCATTTTTGAGATATTTAAGCTTAAAATATAAATTGAAAAAAAAATCATATTAGTATCAAGAAAGCTATGAAAACAATAAATAATTGTTTTAATAAATTTGACGTATTGATATTGTAAAAAGTTGAAATTTATCATTTTAACAATTAAAAGTAGTTTGTATTGCTTTTTGTCGATGGGCTATTCAGAAGAACAAAAAATCGCTATTATGCGTCTTTTTTATGGTATAACATTTATAACAATAATAATGTGACGACAGTGCAACGGAAATACTACTTATTATATCCTTAACAACGTGTACCATCTATAGATATTATTAAATACATAGTAAGAAAGTATATTGAACGAAAACGCTTTAAAATGAAGGACTGCAGCACGAAATGAAAACAAAGTTTTGGATATCCTCGTTTTTTCAGGATAATTATTATACTTTTTCTATTGGACTAGCACTAACTACTTTTAATAATTTTAAAAATCCTGAAATATCAATTTCGGATGAGGCATCTGAACTTAATAAAACAAGTTATAAAATTTATTTAACCTTAAAATTTTACAAATTTTATCCATAGAAATTTATGTCCGTTTAGAATCTTCCTGAACAAAACATGCAGGACCGACCTAAGTATGCATTGAAAATAGCTAGGTTTATGCAGCAGGATCCAAAGTTTTTAAATAAAATTCTATTTACCGACAAGTCATCCTTCACTTTACCAGCAATGTTTAATTACAAAAATAAACATTATTGGTTCAAAGAAAACCCTCACCATATTCAGCAACATAACAATTTTATTGTTTCCAATGCTTTCTTGATACTAATATGAAACTTTTTTTGTAATTTATTAATAATTTAAACTAAAATATCTCAAAAATGGTTCATCCAAATATCATCAATGTATATATATTTGAAATCAGAAAAAAGATCTTTCGTTGTAGCGCATAATATACAGGGTGTTTCATTTAAAAAGGTTGAAGTTGCCTACATTTTTCCATTTTTTTATTGCGATATTTTTTTACTTATAATTTCAAAAGATAATATGGAAAAAATCCTACAATTTTTGTATAAAACATTTTTTTCCTGTCTTTAAAAATAAAGGCCTTAGAAGCCACGTAAATATAATCAAAGACCCTGTACCTTTAAAAATAAAATAATTAAATTAAAACAAAGTTTCTTCTTGGTTCCTTCGGTTTGGCTACTTAATTATGTTAATAAAGAATAAAATATAGGTATGTGTGAAAATATTTCCAACTATTATTGCTTTTAACTTTTCTTGTTTTCTAGCATTTTATTCGTAAAAATTTGCTTTAAAATAAAAAAAATAAGCTGTGCTTTGCAAAAACCAAACAAATGCAGACCGATAATTTTGAGAACTTCCCGAAAGTAAATCTCACTATTTATATTTATTTTGATTCTATTAAATAAACTTAATTGCGGGCGACCGTTTCTTACGTTAAAGAAAAACGCTGAACAAAATGTGTTTGCTTCCAAGTTTTCGTCATATGTATTATAAAGATACAGTTAAAAGTTCCCATTCCTGTATAACATTTTCTATGTTAAAAACCTTATACCTTCGAAAGGTTTAAGTTAAATAACCCAAACATATATTGTTTAATATATAATAATAAATTCACTAGCCAAAGTCACGAACATAAAGCTTTACATACTCTAAAAATCTAATAAATTTATAATTAAAAAAAGAACTGTCGTATAGGATACTTAAAAAAATGTATTCAAATTTTTTTGTCTTGGGGAGCCCCTGTCCTGTTTTTAGGTTTCGGGCAAAAAATTTATCAAATTCAAATGTGTTTTGGACAGTTGATAAAGTGCTACTTACCTTATACCTTATATAAGAGATTTAAATTTCCGAATCCCTTACAGGTCGTAGTCGACCCCTAGGGGCCAATATAGAACACTTGGGGTATTATTCATTAAAATATACAACAAAGTAAATTAGCAAATATTTTTGATTTTAGAGTCAAGTCAAGGTGCGAAACTCTACAATATTGTAATTTTTTTCTCATTCATTGTTTTATTGACATTTAGAAAAGTTGTTCTCTGGCTCTAACCCGTACACTCTGTATGAATTTCAATTGGGACCCTGTTTAGGGAATGAGCCGCTCCCCATTCTCGCCATAAAACTCTTTGCTCTTGCCTAGCGACAAGCTGTCGCTCTTTTATAATGTTTTTAGGTATTTTACTAGCCTTTGTTTTAAAAAATCAAACCTTATATTTCTTCCCCTTAGAAATTTCTAATAGACCAACACAAAGTGCAACTTTCATAGTCCTTCTGGAGAAGCTTCGAACTTCCCACGTTGTTCGCTTATTTATTCCTACAGTGTCTAAACTGTAGAATCTGCATTTATTTTAAAGATAAAAAAATTGGTATTTTTTAAGTTTTTCAATAATAAAATGCATCAATTTAAGTTTAGGAATTTCTAGTGAATCAGTGGTTTTTGGGCTGTTAGGCCGGCGTCGATTGTCTGGTTGATTTGTCGTTTCGCCAAAACGGCGGTTGGCATTTTCAGTAGTTCGCATACTGTCAACCAGAAAGCAACTTCTGAAGATGCCAACCGCTCGTGTTGGCGAAACGTCAAGTCAACCAGACAATCGACGCCGTCCTAACAGCCCAAAAACCATTGAGACAATCCGAAAGCCTTTCAGAGTTTAATTCTAGTGATTTGTTACATATTCTACGTGTAATGACAATCAATTTCAAAAAACATTTTATTGAAAAGTATCAATTTTTGGATTGAACAAAAAAATATCGAAAAATTGTCATTTTTTGTTTAATATTCTATTTTTATTGAACTTTAGGAATAAAAATATTTGACAACCAAAAAAAACATTTGTTAATTTTGCAAATTAAAAAAAAAAAAAAAGCAAAAAATGAATATTTACAATTTTTTTCAAAATTGTTCCATTTTAAATAAAAGTTAAGAAAAAAAGTATAAAAAAAAATATTTTATAAAAATTGCAAGCAAAAACAAAAAAAAATGAAATTTTAAATATTAAGCCTTTTAAATTGAATTTACTCTAAGATTTATTTATATTTTTTAATGCGCCGAGAAGTAATATATTTTGGAAAAAAACTTATTTTTTTGATTTTTTATTGTCAAAAATAGGTGGAGCTGTGATTTTAAACAATTACCAAAAATATTTTACCCCTTTTAAAATTATAATTGTAATCTTTATAAAATATATTTTAGCCTTTTTCATTTAATTAAAAAAAAAAAATATCGAAACGTATTATTTGTAATTTAGAATAGAAGTTAAAATAAACAATATATTTTCTTTTTATTTTTTTTATCTAGCCAAGCAAAAATTTACAATATATTTGGGCACGAGTGGGTTAAAACAGTACACTAAAATTAGGTTTTTATGCAACTAAAAACTTGACCATAAAATTACTTTTTATCTTGTACTGTTGTAATATAGGCCTATAGTAAATCAACTTCCTCATAGTTTTCTCGAAAAATTGCTCTTTCTACGAACCGATAATTTAAGTCCATGCTTGCTGTGACCACTTTGTCCGGAGACTACCTAGAACGTGCAGTAATATTCCATTATATTCAGAGTAAATTATGTAGGTAGAATTTAACCCTTTTATCCGTGGTATTAAGAGTCTATTCACTCGCCTAGAATGAACTGCGGGCCATTTTCGTATCCATTTTCGCGATATTTTTAAGACGGTTAAATCTATCGACCCAAAGTAAAAAAAAATCTGAAAGTTAACTCTTTTTGCTAGGTCTGTGCTGTAATAGATTTTTAAATTTTGTCCTTGGTGACCCAAATTTTTGAATATTTGTTTATTAAAATAGCTACAATTTATAAATTGTTTCCTCAGTTATAAAGATTTACATCAAAAATTTATTGCAGCACCGACACAGCTTAAAGTTTTAGCTTTCTAACCATACCAAATTTATAAGGATTAAAAAAAATATTTTCAAATTTTATGATAACTTCAAAACCTTTACAAGCGCTTTGTAAAATAATTTAAATTCATCAATAGGCCACTTATAGTTGGTGTTAGGGCGGAGTTACATAGAACAGGGCTGGAGTTAAAACCGCTAACTGTATTTTATATTTTAGCATTTACTTTATGTCTATTAACAACTTGTGTTATATCGTCTTGTAATAAAGCCATTATTTATGTTACTAATTTCTTGCCGATTATTCTAAAGACAATTTAAATAATGGATACTATAAAATAGATATTGAAAGATATTATATATTATTATATATTATTCTCGATATTATTATTATACGCCTGTTTTGTAACACTATTTAATTGACCTATATAATCTTATTTTTGTATGGTTTTTATAAAATAGTGTAAGAAGAAAACCTGTTAAGTAGTGAGATTCTTTTAGTTAATAGGCTAAAAAATCTTATTCCTTTGCACCAGGTTTGTTAGCTTTAATCCTAGAATTACATTTTTACATAAATTTTACAAGTAATTTTACAACTAAAATAATTTCGGAATTTTATATTTTTCCTATATACAGAACTGCCAATTAGTGTGTCGATGTTTAATAGCTTTTTGTGGTATATTTAAGGAAAGTTTAAAATTTATATAAAATGAATTATTAAGCTATAGGTACTACAATTTTATATTTGTAAGAAATACATTCGTTTGTCCGTTTTGCGCGTTAAATCAGACGATCTACCTTTTACAAATATATTTTTTTAATAACTTAATAAATAGTTTTTAAGATACAAAAACACAAACTGGTTATAGTAAAATAATAATATTTGTATAATGGTTTAATTTCCTTTTTCTTTAAAGCGGCATGCCAAGAAAAATAAAATTCATTTTCTCCTACATTATTATATGTTTTTTTGTGCATTTTTGGGCAATGAGCGATGAACTGGATGCAATGAATTGGTTCGATTTATTCAGAATAAAATTTTAGGATTGATTTGGTAATGACCGAATGAAATACAAGACCGAAATTCTTATATTATTTTTTTCCGTATATCAGATATACACTCTATCATCGAATTTACTAATCTGTACCAATCTAAGTAGAGGTTTTAGGACTTGAGGAAATGAATAGACGTAAATAAACGAGGAAGTTAGCATTAGTAAAAATGCTAATGTTATGCTGGAATGAATATTAATATCTAGTTGAGTTTTAATTAGTTAATATATTACACATTTTATAGAAAATTACTCTAGGAGCTTTTTGTATAAAATATAAGTGCATACATGGGTATTTCATCAAACGAGTACTGAAAAATGGCCCAGATTCTACGAAAAAAAAACTAGTTTAGGTTAGGTTAGGTTTAAAGTGAGTGGACTTTTTACGCCCTCCACCGCGACTTCTCGGTCTATTATATTATATTATCTATTATATGCAAGAATTTTCTTATTTCAAATAATAAAGTTTTATTAGGTAATAAATTTAATATAAAAAATTTAATGAACATAAAAATAAATTAAATGAAATTTTATTAAATAAAAATAATAATAAAAAATTATTGTATAAAAAAATATACAATAATAGATGTAAAGAACAGACTTTTCTTTTTTTTTTTGTTGGGAGACGGTTTTATCGAAGATTTTATTGGATGGGATAAATTAATACAATTAAATTGCATTGCATTATTGTAAAAATATATAAGTCATTATAATTTCATGGCTTATATCTTGGTCTTCAATTTAGAAACCTGAAAAGGATGTCATTGAAAAGTATTTAGGTAATATCATTGTTAAACAAAACCTTGTGAAGCTCAAGTTCATAAAATAAAAGAAAAATGTGCAAAAGAGTGTGTCAAAATGGCCGATATGCAAGGCCAACAATTCATAGACTTGCATATTCGACTGCCCTGGTTTACTCAGCTTTCCCCTTGCTCGAATGAATCGTAATAATATTGTTAATTTTTTTGTTTTTCGCGCTTGGATACAAAACTTTGGCTTCGATCAAATCTTCCGCTTTTCTGTCAAAAGCCGAATGTATGTCCGAACGTGTCATTGGTCGCGTGTGCTTAAATTTAAAGCCCAAGCCTTTTTGATAAAGCCTGTGAAAACTATTTTATCCAAAACTGTCATATTATACGTCTATTATAGATCTAAATTTAGACGAATAAAGCGACCCATAACTCACTAGTGAGATAAAGTACTGAGTTATAGATTTTATCTCACTAGTGAGTTATACCGTCTTTTCGGTAGCGTAGTGGATAGAGTCTTGGCTCGTCGCGCCGGCGATCCGGGTTGGATTCCCCGCCGGGGAGACATATTTAGGTAGTAGTTATTTAAAATAACGTCCGTGGTGGCACTACCGCGTTGTCTGGAAGGTGCTGTGAAATGCAATATTTGCATGTTTCAGTGCTTGGACAGCGTTGACGGAACTGGGGAAAAAGATGGGTTTAACATCGGAAAACCCGGCACTCACGGTACTCTGGTAGTTGGGATCATATAATATGTATATGTATAGTCTGCCATATATTATATATGTATATGAAAAAATCCTTCGTGAGCTGTCACAAAGATAAAAAAAATAAGGTTTACTAGCCCGATGCCCTAAAATCAGTCCAATACATAGTGCTTTTAACATTTTTTTATTACAAAAAATCATATAAAACAGGCTCCAAAACAACATGTCAAACAAATTCAATATTACAATCAAAACAACATTAGTTTTTGCTACTACTACACTATACTATTAATAAACTTATGTGTTACTGATTATTGTTAATACTAATGTTTACATTGATTGTGAAATTACCGTTAAGATTAGCATCAGCACCGGTAACACTTTTTTCGGGAACATTCACAGAAAGTATGCTTTTCCCTGCATTATCGACAGCTTAAGATTGCTCACCCTGTTTTTTTTTGCGATATCGATTTTGTTTGAAATTGATTCTTTAACGTAGCTTTCTGCCACGGTGAATGATTTCTATCCACCATGGCGTTTGAGGGTTATGAGGTCCCCTCCGGCATTGGGCAGGACGGTTGCTGATGTGCGGCGTAAGCTATGACCAGTATATAAATTAGAGTCAGGCAATCCCAAAAAATTTTCCACAGCATTTGGTATTTTAGAAATTTTATTTATATCACCACACTGAGAAGTACACTTTCCTTTCTGATAATTTAAAAAAAATCTGTTGGTGGGTACATTTTTTGGTCGTAATTTTAAATACTGCCTCACTAACTCAATAGGGTTTACGGTAAATCCTTCATTTAAAATGGTAAAGCATCTTGATATATTGGTTTTTGTTTCAGGGATTTGAATAACAAGGTATTGTCCTTTGTCCTCGATGTTTTCTATCAGCAACTTTGTCAATTCGTCACATCGACAGGCACCAGAAAGGCCTAGTATTAAGACCACTTGAAATCGAAAAATTATATAATTATATATTATAGAGAAAACCTTGTTTACAAGAAACGTAAAAAAAATATATGAAGATGTTCCAGGACCATAAAAAGATTGGAAAACAAAATGCCTACCTTGGCTAAGAAATAATATTCATTAGAAGCTTCTTGCAAAAATTGCTCGATTTCAGCTCATCCTAAAACTTTGGCTTTCGTAGACATATAATTCCTAGATTTTGATTTAAGGAACGCTACAATTTTTCCATATCTGGAGATATCGATGTTCTTATATATCTTAAGGGTTGTTTTTATCATGGAATATTTCGTCCATAATGACGAAGGGGCAAGTTTCTCACTTAAATATAAGAAATATGCCAGTAAAACTTCTTCGTTTACCAATTGAATGCCTTTATTTTTCATCCAAACTTCCAATTCACGAAATTCCTTATTGTAAAACTGTCTTGATTTCTCTGGGATCAGGTTGGTTATTGCTCTATTAGCTTCTTCCCAAATTCCTTTATAAATTTGAGAGTTTTCCATTCTAGGACTTTTTCAGTTCTTAACAAACATCATTTTCTTTAAAATAAACAATCACCTTAGTTACAAAACCGCAACCTTCTTCGAAAAATTGCATTGCTGCAAGAAAAATCCACCTGTTATTTACTATGTCACATAATCTGACAAATTAGAAATATACTACAGGGAAATTTTTTTACTTCAATGATCTTTTCTATGTATCTTACTGCAACTTTATATTGTAATAATATGACAGTTTTGGATAAAATATTGTATGGAACACGTGTTATTATATACATATAAGTTACTCGAGAAAATTAGCCTAGCTAAACTTTTCTCGCGTGACTTATATGTATAATAACACACTAGTACCATAAATAGCTATTAAAGTGAAATATTTTACTTCAAAGTTGAAAATTGTTATAACGAGTCATTTTTTTTGCTTTTATGTTCTGACAGTTGACAAATTTAGTATGAGTTATTGTGCTTTTTCATAGTAATTCTTCAATTTTACACCTTTTATTTTCGTTCATTTTTCTTTTTTACAAAGTGTGAAATGTTTTGATAACTTTTAAAAAGCAATGTGTATATTACTTTTTGTTTATCATTTTTCAAAAAAGTTCTATTATTTTTTTAATGCTTATTCACTTATTTTCAATAATTAATAGAACACAATTGTTACAGTTGATTGATTTCGTGATTTTTTTATAGCGTAGGTATTACTGAAAAATGTTTGATGATAAATTACTTTTAAAAATGAGAATTACAACTCCTACAACATACACTACGCAAATAATAATATTAATAACTTTATCTAGTCTAAATAAGGAAGTATAGTAAGTAGCATAGTAGTTAACTTAATCTTATATTTAGCTCATTGGGTTTGTAAAAGAACTTTAATTTTCTTGGGAAAGATCTTAAGTATATTGTTTTTTATTAAACCATTAATGAATATTTTTGTATTTTTTTTTATTTTCTTTGAAATTTGGAATAATTGTTAAACATTGGTTCCTAATTATTTATTTTAAATTCAGATGTAGGTTTTTCTAAAGAGGAGTTAAAGATAGACACAAATCTGAAATTTGATGTGCGTTCAGGAAAGCATGTAAAAGTAATTTTTTAAAACTTTCTTTTTAAATTTAGTTGAGAGCATAATGCAATCCGTTTATTTTTTACTTACAAAAATTATGTGATATACCCAAGGAAGTTTAAAGGTGTATGGAAGCCCAATACTGTAGAACAAAATTGTCCAGGCGTGCAGGGCAGCGGGAATCGGGGGATTGGCCCCGCGGAGTTTGCGCAATGAATAGTAGGTCAGAGCCGGACTTCCATAATTCTTTGTTACTATCTGTAAAGTTGACATCATCAAATGTCAAATTCAAGCATTCACTGTTTTTTTTTTTAATTTTTGCACAAAATTGTTGGTTATTAAACGATACTACCATAGAATATTTAAAATTATTGTGTAATATTGGATTTTATATCATCTGATATAATATGGAAAGAATAGATTGCGCCACTTTACAGCCTTCTATTTAAATGATCGATATTTTTGGGAGTTTTGTATTTTTACCAAAATCTTAGTAAATAAATAAAAACACGATTTTTAAAAATAAATATCAAACATTGTATGATAGTTTCATATACTTATCACCAATTTTGTGATAAAAGAAGGGCAAGATAGTGTAAATGAGTTTAATCTTCTCCTAGGATTGTGGTTGTACATTAAAAAGTGAAAATTTTTATAACTGCTTTTTAGGCATATACTTTTCACTAATAACACACATTCATGAGACAGAATAACAGTGGTTAATAATGTTTAGTAACCTTTGGTACCTAGGTATCCATTGTAACAGTAACCGTTAAATATTATGTGTCTACAGTATGTCGAGCTTAAAAAGTTGATAATGTAAGTTTAAGAAACCAAAAATCTAATTTCTTTTAAACAAATACAGAAAAAGCAAAAAGGAACTTTAACATAAAATTGTACTTTCTTTTATTCAATTAGAGGGACCTGTATAAATTAAAATTTGCCTGGTCTGCCCAGTAATTAATAATTTTGATCCTTTAAAAGAATGTACTAAATTATTAAATGAAATAAAAGTAACTAAATGTAAACCTTATTTCTTTTTAATAATCCACAGAAGTGCACAAACATTGTGGAAATCATCTAAAAGATAGTTAAGATTGCCTTACTTTTCTCACTGCTATTTCCTATGAAATTTTCATTTTCTATAATTCATAATTGATATATTATTATTTATTAGGTTACCTAACGTTACGTCTCATAAGAAGCACCTAATTTAAATATAAGAAATACTTAAATAAAGTAAAAAATGCCGGGTATGTTACCCTTGGATTTGCAAGACAAAACCATACAACCTCTAGTCATTTTGTTACGATATTATAAGTAACAAACAATAAACACAAAATTATAATCACAATTTAATAAACACTAATCACAAAAATAAGAAGGTTTGTATCAATCCAAAAAACTTCTGCAACCACAAAATATAATCACACAAAGCAAAACAATCAAAACTAATACAGCTCTCATAAAGTATAATGTGTTGCCTAACTACACACTGATTTATCAGTGTGTAAGTAATCAACACATTAAATTATTTCGTGGAATTTCGTTATTGCGCAAAATCGGCGGGGACAACTCTGACAGTTATTTTCATACTGGGCTGGACATTTTTTGATCGAATGGGCCATAGCATTGGGCTTCCATACACCTTTAAACTTCCTTGGATATACCTCGCTTAAAGGGAAGCATATTAAAATTTAAAATTTTGTATGCAGAAGTAAATGTTTACTTTCTAGATATTTTAATGGCTTTAGACAAATTAAAATGTTGTTTAAAAAACATATTGTTGTATTTTCATAATCTCAGTAATTTATTTTTTGCCAAGTTATTTGTATTCTTTGTGGTTTTCCTGCTATCTTACATTTTAATGAATGAAACATGAAAAAAGACCGGAAGTAGCAGTCTTAGCAAAAGTCATTTTGAAGTTCCAGTGTCTCTTTTATGCACATTAGGTATTTAGAGTTTTAAAGGATTTGTTTAAATTAATGCTTTGCTATTGCAGAAGGTTATTTATAGTCTATTACATTAAGTATGCACAAAAAAGTCCTTAATTTTTCATTTAATGTTTGCCAACATATCGACGTTTTTGCCTATAAGATACAATACTGATAATTGGGTTTATTCACGTTTTTTCGGAAACCTATAAAATAATAGCATATATGCATAAAAATCGTATAGTAACCTTAAAAAAATAAAAAAAACATATTTTAAGCAAAAACTGCCCTTTAAAATTCAAACGAAGGTCGCTGCTGTCTGACGTCACAGCTTATATAAACGGTAAAGCGTTATTCATGTTTCTAATACATTGTCACCTTTTAAGCGAGGTTTAATTTTATTACGGCATTATTTACGTGGCTACAGTCAGAAAACTTTAAGTTGCTGTTAATATCAAGAAACACTCATAGTTGTTTAAATAGGTAATATGTACGAATCCCAAAATAATTGGTGTTTTGTGCCTCTTTGCATGAGCACATCTGTAAGTACACCAAACAAAATTTTTGTATGTGTGCGTAAGAAATGATGATTTACAGCAGCAAAATGTGATATGCCAAAATCAAAAAGTAAATTTTTCTGTTGTGAAGACCACTTCAAGGTAAGTTAGAAATAAGGTTATAATTAACAAAGGCATAAATACCTACATAAATATATTTTTTCTAATTTGATTTAAACATCAAGTATTGTGAAAAGATGTTTTATTTTATTTAACACGAAATAAATACTTACAATGCTACTTTTGCACCTCTGATTTAAAACGGTCTGTCATTTTTAATGTAATACATCTCCATAAACATATCCAAAGAGAGCGAATTGTTTGTGGAAGCCTAGACAAATCCTTTGTTAGCCACAATGAATAAAAACACTTTATTTAGCCACGCAAAATAAAACAAAATACTAGTTTTTTCGAGATTTACCGCAGTACAAATAGAAACAGACAAAATCGATACGTAAACAATCTGTATTTATATGCGATGTGACGTCACGAGTCGTTTTGCAGTCCCTTTAAACTTCTCCCTTTTACCTATGTTTTCATACCTAAAATATTCGGTACTGGCTGTTTTATACGAACTTGTGACATTATAAAATTGACCTGGGGAGTCGTCCCTGTAAATTTAAGTGAATTTGCTTTGTTTAAAATATATGGATGATACCCAATTGTCAACAGCTGTCGTTATGGTGTAGGTCGATCCCTAGAAATAATGGTAATATACAGGGTAAATATGTTATGCTTTTAACCAATATTAAAGCATTATTGAAAACGTGTTGCTATTTAGTTTAAAACTGTAAAAGCCAGCTGGTCGATTTTATGATCAGAAGCATACTCAGGTCTATGAGGGTCGATATTCCAGATTAGACAAAATTAATTAAAACTTGAAACCATATTTTTTTTTTCATAAAATA
The DNA here is from genome assembly GCA_019359885.1 of Listronotus oregonensis. Lineage (NCBI taxonomy): Eukaryota > Metazoa > Arthropoda > Insecta > Coleoptera > Curculionidae > Listronotus > Listronotus oregonensis. The sequence continues at coordinate 45,168 of JAHBCN010001763.1, read as the reverse complement.
ATTAAAAAAAATAACCCTAACCTTCTCAGATTTGTAACTTATATTTAAAATATTATCATCAGAGTAAGATTATTCATTCAAAATATTTTTTTTTTAAATCTTGGGACAGTTTGCGAAGGCTGACACCTAAGTACTAACGTACCCTGGATGTCTGAAGTATGGTAAGAGGAAGAGTTCAACATTTGGAGGAAGAAAAAAAACCTCTGCGGGTGGCAGGTTCCATAGTCCTGGCACTCTAGGGGTGAAGGAAAGAACAAAGTGGGAAGTAAAATGATGCATAAAAGTGGCACTACGTGTTGACCTGTTGGGAGCTACCCAAGGAGAAATTATACTGGCCAAGTGCTATTTTACTTTTGTCACGATCAATACGAAACTGTTATTTACCCAAACAAGAATATGGAAAACAAACTTGTTTTTTATTTCAAAATTTGTAATTAAAATCACATACAAAACATAAAATAATAATTCATTAAAACTTTTTGTACTGGATTTTTTGGAGCTTACTATTAATTATTATAAGACAAATACTTTTAATATAATTTTTTTGCCACATTTATTTTTAATGGAATCAATGACCAATGATAATAAACTTTCTTTTTGAAATAACAGGTTTGATAATTTTTAATTTAGTAAACCTCACGTCGACTCAAGCCACTGTCATAGTTAGGGTTAAAAAATTAATAAATCAGTCAAAAAAATAACTAAATTAAAGACGCCAATAAGAGGTGTTAGAGTTCTTATTTTTTTGTGGTGTTTGTGGTTTTCTAAAGTGTTCCTACCATCTAAAAGAATTATTATTCCTAATAAACCAAAAAGCTCTTTTACAGTTTTTATTTTTATATAAAAAGTGCTAGATTGTAATATTAAAAAATTATATTTATCAACATTATTGCACAAACTTGAATATATCTTCGCATATTGAATATATCTTATATATCAGGTATTGACTACGAATTACAGTAGAACCTCGAGAAGCTAAAGCTCAAGAAAAAGGGTGAAAATTTTAAGTTACCGAGTTTTTTACTTATCAAGAGTTGAAGTTAGCTAGGTTTAAAAATTCAAATGTTGACTTAACGAAGTTTAGTTAGAGGATATGTTAGCGTTTTCAATTTTTGTTTAATTTTACGTTTTCTTTATTATCTTTCAATTTTATTCCTATATTAACGAGCTATTTTAGTGAAAAACTGAAGTTCAAAGCAATAAAATTTCAAAGAAAACCTTTGGTTTGTATACCTACTTACGATGAGTCACTGATAAATACTTTAAGTAATGGAGGGCCAATGGTAAAATTCTTTGTTAAAGTTATATATGTTTTAAACTTTAAGTAACGGAGGTTTTCTGCTTTAAAGGGAAGGAAACACATTTTTTTTTAAGTTGCCGAGGTTTTTATGTTATCAAGGTTTGACTTATCGAGGTTCCACTGTATATGAAAAATTTTCAAAACGAAAAATATCAGCAGCGTGTTTATTTTTTACAAATAATATGAAACTAGTGTCTACGCGCGCGTTCATTTAATGAAGAACCAGCTTGTACGATGTCGCACTCCTTTCTTTTAAGTCATGTAAAGCTTATTTTTAGATGTTTTAATTTTTCATATTCGGTTAAAGCTAAAATTACTCTGTCATACTTTTAAAGTATTTTTAAATATCACTGCTGCAGTTTTTAAATGTTTTTAGTAGAAGCAGACATAATAAATAATAAAATTAGGCCTTGAGGAAGCAGTTGGTTGGCAAATTTCCTTCAGAATGTTTATTTTACTGGCGAATGTTTTTGTAAAAGTATTACAGTACATAAAACCATGATATGCCAATGCGTATAACAGTCTTTTACTGAAACAATGTGATTTCAATGGGTTAAAGCCCGGATTCATTTAAAAAAATAATCCAACTGCAAAGGTGCAAAAGTTGAATATGTTACAGCATGCGCGGGTGCTAGTTGTATTAGAGCAGCGGAAATAGCGTTGTGTTTGGTTCCCTGCTAATATACACACAGATTCAAAAGTTTTGCATTACCCCGGTTCTTAAAGAATATATATATATATATATATATATATATATATATATATATATATATATATATATATATATATATATATATATATATATATATATATATATATATATATATATATATATATATATATATATATATATTGGAAAATGTGAAAAATTGGCAAAAGTCAGTTCTCTTATGGTCGGCTTTTTATTTTATATTAATAAAAAATAAAGAACGGTTTCTAACAAAATGTATTTTCATCTATGACATTAATTCAAGCTTGATACGTTGACGCATGCCCAAAAGAATAATTATATGTTCCTGTGAAATATTTTGTCACTCATCTCTAGTAGCAAATACAGGCTCGGGGAAAGTTCCAGGAGGACTAATTCGAGCACGAATTATTCTGAAAACCATGTACCAAGCATTTTCTGTAGGGTTTATGTCAGAAGACAACGCAGGTCACTCAAAACGATGGATTCCCTCCCTTTTAAGTATAGAAATAAAATTAACGCCAATAACCCCTTCTATAGTCTAACGAGAAGGTAAAGAATATCCCCGATAAATTAATTTAGTACCTACGTCGTCAGACGTAATATCGACTTAAAACTAGGCGCTTCTTTTTGCAAAGGGAGGCACAGGATGAGCATGGGGAGCTGGGCGGCTCTTGCTGATTATCTCCAAGCCGAATTGGGCGACCATCATTTATTAAACAAGTCCTGGTTTTGTCGGAAAACATTCCAAAAATATTCGAGTACGCGAATGTACTGTTGGTTCCAGTGGAGTGTTGTGTGTTCCTGTTGTAACCGAGGGACTCTTACTGGTCTCTAACATTCGTCTTCTTAATATAGGTACCGATACATTAACTCCATGTACATATCTGACCTTTGAAGCTCTGGTACGGTCATAGTAAAACGTCTTCTACCGCTTCTATCTATTTATCTTCCATATAATTAGTATCTCGATAGTGACCTCATATTTGAGACAAATCACTTTGTGCAAGGACTGTTTTTCATCCATATTTTTTTTGAAAATAACAATTTTCAACTACAGCCACTATTATTGCTCTATTGGCGATCTATGTTTATGCAAAAAACTGCTAAATTATTTTGGTATGCACCAACCATTTTGGCAATGGAAAGCTACGAATGTGTTAAAAAAAAACAAATACTGCAAAGATGTTATGATTTTGAGTGATAAATGTAAAGGTAAAAGAGTAGTGTATATGTATTCTTGAAGAGGTCATAATGGACACCAGCCGTACAAAATATCATGTCTTTTAGATTATTACTAAAAAGTTTAAGAGTGAATTTACGCTACACCTTAGGGGTCGGGCGAAAGGACGTGGAGACGGTGGGCGGAGATTAAAAACTTCCACACCACAATTTTCGTATAGCCGCATTAAAAATATTATATTTTATTTAGGTTCTTCCAAATTCGGTGTATCGATGCGATGTTGTTTCCGATTGCAAACCTACAGGAGATAACGTTTTTCGGTAACTATTTTTCACTTAAATGACATACATTATACACCATTTAAAGGTAAGGAAATAATCTATGCCTTTGCTGTGGCGGATTTTTGAAATATAAGTCGAGTTAAGAGAAAATAGTATCTAAACATAACCGATTTTAGGGTGACTTTCACTCAAGGAAATATTAAAAACTAAATCCAAATTTAAAAAACTATTACAGCAGAAGCCTAGAATTAAGTGTTGGCTTTCATATAGTTTTTGAAAATTATCGATAACTTATACCGTTTGTGAGAAAAACATTATGCCCCGAACCCCAAATTGGATCCAATTTTCGCGGCGCGAATGGACTCTTTTGTGGTGAAGCAATTCTTATTTGTTTTAAAATTCAATTTAATAAACTGGTAGTTTTTAAAATTATACAAATAAAGCCTACATATTTTTTTCTTTTTTAGATTATGAACTGAGATGATACATCAAATACCAAAAATTGTTTTCCTTATAACAGTATTATTTAAATGTATTTATTGCAATATAAATACGAGCAAACCATTTAAGGATGCTACCTTAGGTAATTTTATAAAAAATCACAAAAAGTCCAATATAGTTCTATTTTTAACTGATGATCAAGATGTAGAACTTGGTTCACTTAATTATATGCCGAAGACCTTAAGCAACATTCGTGATCGAGGTGCTGAGTTTCGTCATGCTTATGTAACAACACCAATGTGCTGCCCATCAAGGAGTTCGTTGCTAACTGGAATGTACGTTCACAATCATGATGTTTTTACAAATAAGGATAATTGTTCTAGTGCACAGTGGCAGGCAACGCATGAGAGAAAAACGTTTGCTACCTATTTATCCAACGCTGGATATCGAACAGGTAAGTACAAAGAAAACTTATTAATGACTTATTTACACTGAGAAAAATCATCAAGAGCCGAGCCCGCGCAGCAGCCTGCACAATTCGGAGAACAAAGGCGATCCACACACACACACCGGATACCCTTAAGGCCAGGCCTTCTCAGTTTTTTTGTTTGAGGATTTCCACAGTGTGGTTGCTATTAAAGGTTTTTAACGGCCTTTGGCCCTAGAGGCCTTTTCCCCTCTCCAAACGTTCATCTTACCGTGTCCCGTATTAATAAACTGCGTCACTTAAATCATTTATTGTTTCCCCTAGTATTTTAATTTTAAACAAACCAATTATTTGTCTACGGTCCTAAACAAAACCCATCGTTACATGATTTTGAAAATACATGAATCGAGATGAAACTTTTTGCATTCTCTTTAAAAACAGATTAACTACATAGAGGTCCTACGAAAGGGGGTGTTTTTTACCCCATTTTTCACCCTTTTTACAAGCATAAAATTATTTAAAAAATGTTTCTTTTTTGATTTTTCATGGTTGATATCGGTTTTTTGGGCCACTAAATTCGAATATAATATTAAAAATTACATTTGAGGGTTTAAAAGGGCTAAATTTTCCTTTTTTTTCCCCTACACCCCTAAAACATACATTTTGCCATAAAAAAGTTTTTCCCCATTTTTAATGGTACATATAGATTTTTTTTTGGGTCACTGAGTTTGAATTTGATATTAGAAATTACATTTGATGGCTTAGAAGGGCTGAATAAACCCTTTTGTACACCCTACACCCCTAAAAATACATTTTGCTAAAAAAAAGTTTTTTTCCATTTTCATGATATATATGTTTTTTGAGCCACTGAATTCAAGTATAATATCAGAAATTACATTCAAGGACTTAAAAGGGCTAAATTTACCCTTTTTTGTACCCCCTACACCCCTAAAACATACATTTTGCTAAAAAAAGTTCCCATTTTTAATACATATAGGTTTTTTGGGCCACTGAATTTGAATATAATATTAGAAATTACATTTGTGGGCTAGGAAGCGCTAAATACACATTTCGCTGAAAAAAAGTTTTTTCCCATTTTTAATAGTAGATATAGGTTTTTTGGCTACTGAATTCAAATATAAAATTAGAAATAACATTTTGGGGCTTAAAAGGGTAAATTTAATTCATCCTTTTTAACCCCCTACACTCCTAAAAGATATATTTTGCTAAAAAAAATGTTTCTCCTCATTTTTAATGGTACACTGAATTCGAATATAAAATTAGAAATTACATTAAAGGGCTTAGAAGGGCTAAATTCACTTTTGACCCCCTTCATCCCTAGAACATATATTTCGCTTAAATTTTTTTCTTCCTCTGTTTAAGGTACATATAGGTTTTTTGGGCCACTGAATTTAAATTTTATATCAGGAATTATGATAAGAGAAGTTAACTACCCTTCTTACCCCCTGAATTTATTGGATCGATGAATTTAAATCTCGCCCAAAAAACCTCTATGTACCATTAAAAATGGGGAATAAACTTTTTTTTAGCGAAATGTATGTTTTAGGGCTGTAGGGTTAAAAAAGGTAAATTTTAGCGAAATTTTTTGTTTTGGTGGTAACCTTAAATGTAATTTCTAATATTAAATTCGAATTTAATGGCCCAAAAAACTTATATGTATTATTAAAAATGTAAAAAAAAACTTTTTTAACGAAATATATGTTTTTGGGGTATAGGAAGTAAAAAAAGGGTAAATTCAGCCCTTCTTAGCCCTCAAATGTAATTTTTAATATCATTTTCCAATTAAGTGACCCAAAAAACCTATATGTACCATTAAAAACGGGAAAAAACCTTTTTTTTAGCGAAATGTATGTTTTAGGGGTGTAAGGGGCAAAAAAGGGTAAATTCAGCCCTTTTAAGCTTTCAAATGTAATTTCTGGTATTATATTCAAATAAAGTGGTCCAAAAACCTTTATGAATTATTAAAAATGAAAAAAGAAACGTTTTTTAAATCATTTTGTGCTTGGATGGTAAAAAGGGTGAAAAATGGGGTAAAAAACACCCCCTTTCGTAGGATCCAATATCCCTTTTCGACACTTTGTAGTTGATCTGATTCTAAAGAGAATGCAAAATGTTTTTAAGGTACTTCCAAAATCATTTTTAAATTTAAAGTGTTTTTTAACAGATTTACCCGCGTTAATAGGGACTATTTTAGAGCTTATATTAGAAAACAAAATCATGGTATCCATAGAAGCAAAGTTATTAAGATTGACCACAAACGATTTAGGCCTTTTCAAATTAAGACAATTCTTTTTTATGTTTCACTTGACGTTTAAATTTTTTAAAAAAAACCATTTGCGGAAGTTCCCTTTCATTTTCATACAGGTTGCATTTCTGAGATGGAATGAAAAATTGTAATTTTCAAGTTTTAACCATTTAAAGCCAATTTAAATTTAAAAAAAGTAGTTTTAAATTAAATTTTCTATAGAATGTTACCTTTAAAAGCCCCAAAAAAATTTTTCAACAAAAATATATTCAAAAAACAGCAAAAAAAAAAAAAAATTCATTTTTTCCAAGGTTCTCACACTTGACGCTTATACATTCTTTGCAGAACATGGAACAGTTTAATCCCATCTTTCTGCGGCCATAGTTTCCTTTACATATTTTGATACATCCACAGGTTATTTTTTTAAGCAAACCTTGCGGCGCAGATGGTTTAATGAAAAAATGGTATCCATGTTTCAAAGTTTTCGAACCCGATTTGAGAGCAGCCAATTTTGAAATTTCATTTTAAAAGTCATATAAATTGCCCTTTTTGATGCATTGTATGTACTTATAGCTACAGGGAAAAAGTTATAGTATAAAGTTTCCTTACTTTGAAAAATCATATCTCGGTTACTACAAAAATTTAAAAAACAATGTATTTTTTCAGTTTTTTTTGCTTGTTTTTTAAATTTATTTTTGTCATTTTTTTGCTTTTGGAAGGAGACACTACCAAAGGAAATTTAATTTTAATTCACTTTTTTGTCAAAATGGTGCTTAGAATTTGAGTCAAAATTAAAAAAAAAACTGAAAAGTGGACAAATTCGACCCTAACTCAACCGGATTTGTGTTTCGGAGGAAAAAATACTCCGAAATACATAATATATCGTATGTAAAGTATTTAAAAACCACTTTTTTTGTGTGGCTGCGTAATTAGAGTAATTTTTAGTAAACTTATTAAATATATGACTAAAATATTTACTGTCTATATAATGGGCTTTAATTTTTAAGGCGCATTTTTATTTTAGGTTATTTTGGAAAATACTTAAATAAGTATAATGGGACGTACATTCCTCCAGGCTGGCGAGAATGGGGTGGTTTAATTATGAATTCAAAGTATTATAATTATTCTATAAACATGAATGGTCAGACAATAAAGCATGGATTTAACTATGAAAAGGTAGGGCTTTTTTATTTACAGTGACCTTTTTTTTCTTAGAAAACTTTAATTTATTTTAATGTTTAGTGCTGCATCTCCTTAACCTGAAATATAATTCTTTAATCCCGGTCAAAATGTTTCGGCACACGAAGGAAAGGTAAACATTTAATTTAGTCTTAACACGTTGATGGACGTTACTGCCATAGGAGTATCCCAAAATTCACGCCATTGGACACCTAATGCTATGGCAGTAAAATAAATTGCCTGTGAAAATTCACTTCTGCCATAGCAGTAGGAATTTGAATATAAATTTACTGTAGTTCAACTACTACTGTCCCACCGCAACTCTTGTAAATTTGGGGCACTGTCCTACTAGTACTAGAAACTAGTTTGCATAGGCACTGTTTGTTCCTTGAGTGGGGAGTAATTTTGGTGCGCTTACTGCTATAGCAGTAACCGTCTCATTGTTTACTACCCAGTTGTATCATAACTGTTATAGAGGTAGCACGTGTTTTTGTTTTTGTGATCTGCGTAATTAGTAATGGATCCTAAAGAAGAACAGAGATTGTTAAAACTTTATGATGAAGTGTCAAGTGGTGAATACAGTGAGAGTGATTCTACGGACACGGAAAGGTCGGACCCCTTTGTAGACAGAGACGGTGAATTTGATATAAATGACCCTACTTATTAACCCAGAGATAGTGATTTAAGCAGCAGTTCTGAAATTCAGAAGTCAGAGGAAGAAAATATTAAAACAGATACCAATAGTGAATATGTTGACACAGAAAATGAGAGAAACGAAGACAAAGACGGTGAGTTTTCCAGTTTAATACTTTTCTTTGTTTATTGCATGTTTGTATTTTTTTTTTAGATGAATGGGTCGAATTTGTGCAAGATATCAATTTTAACTTTGATCATGATGCAGTGGGAATAAAAATTGACATTACTGATGACATGAGTGCCCTTAAAGTATTTCAAATGCTTTAATGCTTTGGACAGCTGAAATCAAAAATTTATTAATAAATTGCTCTAATAAATATGGTAAGACCATGTCCAGAACCACACAAAAAAAACTCCAGGTCATCAAAATTTGTTTTAATTGAACCAAGGAAATTCGATATTTTTATAGCTGTGACCTTCTTAGAGCCCAAATAGGATATCCCGAGCTAAGGAAGGTCTTTTCAGTGGATCCCTTATACTATCACCCTATATTTTCTCACTTTATGTCTGGAAGAAGATATGAGCAAATTCTAAGATACCTATGTTGTTATGAAAATGTAGGTCAAGATAAACTGTACAAGATACAACCTCTTCTGGACATTATTATGCAAAACTTCCAAAATGCCTATAGCCCTGAGGAACACTTAAGTTTAGATGAGTCACTACTGCTTTTTCGAGGAAGGCTTAGTTTCAGACAGAACATAAAAAATAAAAGAGCAAGATATGGAATAAAATTTTTTGAGTTATGTGCGCCAAACGGGTACCTAAATAATATAGAAATATACAAAGGAAAAAGTGAGAAAATTGAAGCGGAATCAAAAGTGGATTCGCTTGTTTTGCGAATAATAAGTCCATATCTCAAAAGAGGACATCATTTGGTGATGGATAATTTTTATAATAGTGCAAAGCTCTCAGAAAACCTCTTAAAACACAAAACTCACACAACAGGGACCCTCAGCAGCAATAGGAAAGGCAATCCAAAAGTTGTGACTTCGAAAAAGTTGAAAAAAGGTGAATACATCTGGAGAAGACGTCGAGGTGTATACGTCTCCAAATGGAGAAACAACAGGGATGTCTTACTTTTAACCACCAAGTATCATCCCAAGGTAATTAAAGTCTTAAATCGCTTTGGTAGGGTAAATTTTTTGTTTTTCTAAAATAGGTATATTAATATAATAATAGATATTTTTTAAGGTAAAATTAAAGCCAGTTGAAGTAGCAGAATATAAAAAATATATGTCTGGTGTTGATCGACTGAATCAGCTTGTATCTTACTACTCATATGCCCAAGAAATACAGTAAGGTGGTATAAGAAAATCATTTTTTATTTACTAGACGCTACAGTATTTAACGCATTTATTATTTACAAGAAAAAAGTAAAAAATATCAGAATGATTGAATTTCGAGAAAAGATTATTCGAGGATTGCTCGAAATACCTGCAAATGAAAGAAATGGAAGACTTTGTTTTGAAACAAACAAAAACATTGCTGTTCATGACAATCGGCGAACACCAGCAAGACCAGATAATAATGATACCCCACATTTTCCCAAAAAAATCCCCTTGCCCTCTGAGAATTATAAAAGGAAGAACTACTTTTGAAACTACAAGGAGTGTCTCAAAAAGGACACAAGTGTCATACAGATGTAAGGGTTGTGAAGACAATCAGCATTATGTCCGACATGCTTTGAAAGTTACCATTTTAGCCTAGGAACTGATTTTTAGTTTAAGTTGTATTTTATTTCTTTCTTTAAAATAAAAGTTTCTCTAAGTTAAAACGTTTTAAAAATTTATACTGCTTTAGCAGTATAGTGTCCCAAAATTGTCATTAAAAAATTACTGCTTATGCAGTAATGCGTCCTGTCATAAAGTCAGAAAGTAATGTTGGTGGGTCACAACTATTATGGCAGTATGGCGTCCATATATATAGTCAAAATATGAAAAAAATCGGTTTATAGGTTTCTAAAATATTAATGTGATTTTTTTGGAACATCGACTATTTTCGCTTTAATTTAACAAAAAATATTTATTAGAAATATCTGCTGCAATTAAAAAGTTATGTAGCAGTATAACATTTTACTTACCTTAGCCAAAAAATAAAATTTTACTTCTTTATGAATAACCTGTGTTAAAAGCGCATCGCAAGTATCTACACACTATGTAGATCTCTGTCTTTATAGATTAAGTCCTCGAAAAAAATTACAAAAAAAATTCAGTTGATTTTATTAAATTCCAACTAAAAATATTCCAAATTAATACCTTCTTATACCTTATGATACCACAAAGTGTTTTTAGTTTTTTTTCTATTGTAAATATATTTTCATCCTATCCAATTACTTCGTTAATCTTAAAAACCAATCCTTATTATAAATACTAAAATCGCCAAAAACGCCATCGGGGAGATTCAGAAATGATATAATTGACTTTTGTTGAAAGAAAGTTAAAGAACTGCATGTGGATATCAGATGGGAAGCTGTAAATATAGCAGATAAAGTTGGTAAAAGAATTAAAGGTAAATTAAACTCCAATAATGTTAAGTGTACCTTATTCGAGGTAGGAAGCCAGGTCGTCTGAGGCAGTTTTAAAACTGATCTTAGTTTTGGTTAAAAATGGGATATGGTATAGATATAATTAAAGGTAATGGTGAACAAAGTTTAGAGTAGAGAAAAGCCCACAAATATTTGCAAAGGATGTTTGATTTTTTGATAGTGAAGCACTCCTCATCCAGAGATTTGATCGAAGGGGTATTTTACCTCCGAAATCTTTTAACTTTAAATTTGCCATAAAGATTTTTTTTACAATCATTTGGAATATAGTCCAGTAACTGAAGATCTGAAAGTACCCAAAGCTGTAAATAAATCTGTACAGTTTCATTTGTGGCGCAATTCTTAGGTCTTCGCGGATGCTTTCGAGCGAGAAAAAGTTTATCACGATTCCGACGTGGAAACCCACTGAAAATGGCTCCCCAAAGTCCCAAAAATGAGTTTTCCACGAATACCTGCCAAAATATGCGAATTAGAGAATTTTTGTTCATACAAGAAATGAAGATCACCTGGAAATCTTCAAAAAAGGTTTTTACCATTTTTTTCGCAACACCCATATTTTTCGCAAACCGTCTGTAGAAAAATCCGTAACATTTCACACTGGGTAGATGTGGTAGTAGTAGTTTTTACTAAAAAATGCAGATGGGCAAAACAATTTTTTATCAAAACGCAAGAAAGATGGTGAAGGAAATTTTTTGGGATCACTGAACACTTGCTAAGGTCTCATTATAAATGTTAGTAATAAACTCTTTTTTTTTAAATATCAATAAATTAATGAGATACTCTGGAAAATATTGTGAAACAAAAACTTTGACCGCTTTTTTAAATATTCTAGAAAAATCAGAATGGACCCAAACTCATATGCAATGATAGGTACGAGTTTTCCCATTTCGATAAACTTTGAGTGATTAAAAAATGTACATTATTGCCGGAGTAATGAAACAATTTGTATGCCCGCTTATAAATAAATCCATGAAGATAGCGGCATTCTAGCGGTAGAGCGGTAGCTGAAATGAGGGGACTTTTGAGTCCCTTTATCTGGAAAACTATCGATTTTTCGAAAAAAATTGTAAGGACCATTTTTGTAGATTACAAGGCGATATTCATTTTTTGTCTAAACAAAAATTCTCCAGTTTGCATATTTTGGCAGATATTAGCGGGAAACCCATTTTTCTGGAGTTAAGGGGACATTATTAGCCCTTTCCCACCTGTAATTGTTGATAAACTTTTTTTCGCACGAAAGCATTCCCGAAGACCTAAGAATTGCGCCACAAGGAAAAACTGTACAACGTTATTAACAGCTTTGTCCTTTTATTTACTGCATTAATATGGAAAAAGAAAAAACAAAAGAGAAAGAAGAATAAACACATACAGAACTCATAATGTCTCTTAAGACTTCCTATGTGGGCGATAATACTCCATTACATACTGCATTTATATTAGCAGAGACACCGTAACCGTGTCCTCTTAGTTTAACCATAGACGTGTATTTATTTTAACAAAAATTTAAAATCTTGTATTTAACCAATTTCAACCAAAGCTGGTTCATTATTACTTTTAACAGTCAGACATTATTTCGAACCTTAAAAATCTGGCATATTTTATCTTAAAAGATCTATTTTTGGTTTTTAGGACTATTATACTGATGTAATCACAAAGGATTCAATAAATTTTTTAAGAAGCTCTAAAAAGCAATATCCAAATAAACCAGTCATGTTAACGATGGCATTTCCAGCTCCACATGGACCTGAGGATTCCGCTCCGCAATTTTCGCATTTATTTTTTAATGTTACTACGCATCAGTAAGTAAGAATCACAAATGGTTCTTACAAAGTATAGTCTGTCTCAAAGTATATCGTTATGGCTTTTGACGGACCATACCCCAATAAACCTTTAACGATTTTATTACCCATTGTTATTGGGTAAACCCATTTGTTCATAAGGGCAGGGGTGGGCCAGGTATTTCTTGATTATTAACCATTAGGCATATAAATATTTTGGCTAATATTTTAGTGGCAGTGTTGAATAACCGTTTTTACTGTGCGTTTCAAAAAAGTTGTTTTACGAGAATATAACTATGTCGCGTCGAAATCATTTGTCATTAGATGCAAAACAGGTTGTGAAAAATGTGTATGAAACTTTAATCAGTAGAGGTCTAATTAAACAAGAAGCTTTAAAAGAAACCTGTCTACTTACAAAAACTCCAATACCATCGATCAGGGGTATTATTATTAGTGAAGAATTGAACAAAAGAAAAAAACGTGGTGATTTTCAATCTCACCGTATAGACAATAGTGATCAGGACCTAATAAGAAGGAAAATATATTGTCTTTATGAAAGCGGAGTTATTTCTACCTTGGATAAACTGAAAAAGAAACAAGACGAAGACGAAACCAATATAAATATTAGCCGTGCCACACTCCATAGAGTTGTTTGTAAACTGGGATTTAAATACCGCAAAATAGACAAAAGCAAGTAGTAATGGAATCGCACAGATTACGCACTTGGATATTTAATTACCTTCAAAAAATTTAAAGATATAGGTTAGAAAACAAATCCATAATTGACCTTGATGAAACATGGTTCGATACACACGACACAGTATTCAAAAGATGGGTTGATTCCAGTCAAAACAGTCAGACGAAAGCACCTTCAAATAAAGGAAAACAAATTACCATAATACACCCTGGTTCCGAAGACGGATTTGTCCCAAACTGCTTGCTGTTGTCTGCAAAGAATATTAAGGATTCTAGCTTGGATTATCATGAGGATACAAGTGCAGAACTTTTTAAAAACTGGTTTCAAAATTATCTTCTGAAAAATATTCCAAACAACAGTGTTATTGTCATGGATAACGCAAGCTACCACAGCCGTCTGCTACACAAAGCACTAGCTTCATCAAGTTTAAAAACTGAAATCCAGGAATATTTGTTAGAAAATTATATTTATTTTAAATTCAGTTACAAAAAACGCATCTTTTGGAAGTCCTAAATTCATATGCAATTAAAAAACAATATGTATGTGATAATTTGGCTGAACAGGCTGGGCATACTGTCTTACGGCTTCCTCCGTATCTCTGTATGTTTAACCCCATAGAGCATTTGTGGAACCAAGTAAAATTAAAGATCAGAGCAGAAAATGTTACACCTACTTTAGGTCCCAGTGTTATAAATTTGATAAAAAATGTAATTACTAACATACCAGTTGAGAGCTGGAAAAATTCACTACAGCACATTATAAAAATTGAGGACTCTTACATTTCTATCCAAAACAACATAAATCCTATTGTAATTAATCTCAATAATGACTCTGATAGTGAAACATAATTAGATTTAGATATTTAGATTAAAAATGTAATTATGTATAGAAAATGCAGTTATAAATTTATTAAAACTTTGCATATATTTAATTTCTTAATGTAATTTTAATATGATACTTACCTAAATAAACAATAAATTATAAATCTTTATATTATTAAAGTCCGTCCCTAATGTTCTGTCATTTAATACCTACCGATCCGCAGTTTTATTGCTGTCGGCAGGTATAATCCATAAATGAAAGCAAGAGCTAACACAGTATACTTTGAGACAGACTATACAACTTTGTTGTAATATAATACAGTGTGATTATATAAAATTTTTACTTATTATTTTCTCTACTGCACTTTTTTTTATCATCATATATTATTGAAGTCTCTTCTACCAATGGTATTAATATTAGCAGATTTTTTTTGTAGTTATTACAATGTTTTTATGGTAATTCTTAAAACTGCAGTTTAACCAAATTAAAATTTGGATTATTTATAATAAAATGAAGATGTTAAAATATTTTTTACCACTGAAAGTTTTAAATTTGACCAAGTAAAAAAGTTCAAACCACGCTGAAAATTATTTAAACCGTGATATCTTGGAATTAAGGATATTTTAGTGTTTTTTTTAAACTACAGACAAATTCATATGTAAAATTAAAAATGTATTTGTACTTTGTCCTAAATCTTTTTAAGTCCAAAGTTTTAACCTGTGACGATCTCCAGACTTCTTGGGTTAACACCAGTCATTAAGTACCTGTTAAGAGATGTTAAATATAAAAATAGAAGCACTTAATGACTGCCCACTGTTAAAATCGGTTCAGTTGTTTTCTTAGTTCCTTTGTATTTTAGTTAAAGACCGCGGTTTTCTAAAATAATCTCTTTATAATTGGTATGCTGTTACCTAAGAACAGTCACCTAAACGGTAGCTATTAATATTCGAAAAAATTAGGTATTTTCTAGATAATCTATACAGTATGTCCACGGATAGACATCCCAATAGAACAAATAGACCAAAAATTTCGTTTTTCGACAAAAAGTCATTCTTGATAAAAAGTTCTGCATCTCCAAAAAATGTAGTCTACGAGGAGAATTTTTGATTTTTTTATACAGGGTACCCAAAAAAATAAAAAAAACATAAAATACCATCAAGAATAAACTACCTTTATCTATCGTTTTAAAGTAAAATGGCAAATAAAAAAAGGTTTTAAATCCTATTCAGTGCTTACATAAAGAATCCAAGCTACATTTGTTCCCGGTACTGTAATAGCAGTTCATTCAACTTATCTGAAAAAAAGGTTTGTAGCATTTCCATGTATGAATTCCTGTTGCACGTGTTCTCGAAGAAAAACGGTCCTATTATCCCAAAATACGAAATGGGCAGGAATGGAATAGGCAGGAGTTCTGAGTTCGGGATATTCTCTGCTCCAGTATCGTAATAACGTGTATTATTTTTACTAAATAATCTCTAGTTTTACCTTTTTCATCTATCCCACCAAATGCAGGTATCGTTTATTACAAAAAACCTGACAAAACGTCATAATTTTAAAATAATAACATAAATATGCTATTCGTTGAACAAAAAATATTTTTGGTGCAGTGTTATGGTACCGGTGAAAACTCTTACAATTATGTACAAGGAGGATTTATCGAAAAGTTTCCTGAAGTTTATATTTCGACATATGCAATTAGGCAATTAATCAAGAAATTAAAACAAATTTGGTCGCTGGAAAAACTTAAAGGAAAGAAGAAACTGTTTGATGAGGATGATGCAGCTACTGTTGTGGTCTTACAATCTGCTGCGGAGAACCCACTTCTCTCACTAAGGAAACGAGCCCAAACTTATTTTATTCTCTGATGAATTGACTTCTTCAACAAACGGTACAGTGGCTTCCCAGCACGTACGATACTGGAGCACAGAAAATCCCAAATTTAGAATTCCTGCCCATCGCCAATCTTTTGAAAAAGTTAATGTATGGTGTGGAATTTTGTATTTTGAAATAGTAGGATCCTTTTTCTTTGAGAACACGTGCAACAGGAATTCATACATGGAAATGTTACAAACCTTTTTTTGGATAAGTTAGATGAGCTGCCCTTACATTACAGGGACAAATGCACTTTCAGCAAGACCGGTGCCTAGTGCATTGTGCACGCGAAGTTACAGAGTGGCTTAACATGAAATTTATAGATCGATGGATTAGCCGGTACAGTCCAGTTATGTGGCCTGCAAGGAGTCCTGACCTCACGATTTCAGACACGTACCTTTGGGGCCGTTTAAAGCAATTAACTGTTTAACAACCCATTGAAAATAATGTTGATATTTTGAAACAGAGGATTTTACAGTCAGTACAAATGATTTCCCTCGAGGAGGTGAGAAAAAGTTATGATCACATTAGACGGCAATTTGAAAAATGCGTCGAACACGGGGAGGCGTATTTGAATAAATAATAGTTCTTTTTGTTGTGCAATGTTTTTGTTTAATACGTTTCTCATGTAAGCGTTGAATAGGATTTAAAACCTTTTTTTATTTGCCATTGTACTTTAAAACGATAAAGAAAGTTAGTTTATTCTTGATGGTATTTCATGTTTTTTTTTATTTTTGGGTACCCTGTATAAAAAAACAAGAATGACTTTTTGTCGAAAACGAAATTTTTGGTCCATTTGTTCTATTGGGATGTCTATACGTGGACATACTGTATAAACCGATAAAGATAAAGGTGAAAATAATATGTTTGTCCATATGTAGTTATAAAACTATCATTTTAAAAATACAGTTTCTTTTAAAACGTATAAAATCACCCAACGAGGACTAAAGATTAAAAAGGGTCATTGTGGATTTCCTAAAATGTGAAATAGCCATTTTGTTTTCCAGTGTATTTTTTCGTAAAATCCCAAAGAATGCTTAAGAAAATAATTTGAATAAAAACCGGAGAGATACGACAAAAAATTAAAATTATCTTGATGCATTTTTTTTAACTTTTATAAATTACATTTATTTTATTTAACCTTAAATAAATACAAAGTTATTTTTATTAAAACGCATCAACAATAGGACCGTAACCAAAATTAACCACTAAATAAGTTCTCCCATTAAGAAAATTCTAATTTTATCTCTTTGGTTTCATAAGCACTACCAAAGAAACAAATACAAAATGGCTTATTTACATTTTATTTTTTATAGGAGGAGGACCACAAATTTAATTCTGTTTATCCTTGTTGAATTACCCTGTTACTATGTTGCTTTTTGGTAATTATATAGTAAATTTAACAATGTAATATGGTTACAAAAATCTATATACTTTTTGAAATATTGCCAAATTACGTATTATTATTATTATTTTTTTTAATCTTTATGACAACTCACGAAGGATTATAATTATATCCTACGGATTGTATATACATATATAAACCTAAGTACCAAAGTACCGTGAGTGTCGGGAGACAAGGCGGTAGTGCCACCACGGACGTTATTTTAAATAACTACTACCTAAATATGTCTGCCCGGCGGGGCTGGGATTCGAACCCGGATCGCCGGCGCGGCGGGCCAAGGCTCTGACCACTACGCTACCCGACCTATTATTATTATCCGTTGCCAAATTTATAGTTTTCTCTGTAGGTGAGAGAATTTTTAAATTTTAAATGGAATACCCTAATTTTTATTTTTACAATCGATTGCCCCTGTTAATCCTATTATAACCTGATGTTTTATTATTATTTTTATACCTGACAATTTCGGAGATATGGTCTTTCGCTTTTTTCGAAATAAATTAGAATACAGTCCAATCAAAGTTGCTCAAAATTAGTAGGAACCTAACGGGGCATGCCAAATCAAAAAATAATTATTTCAACATTGCCAAGTTTAATTCCCTACTCCGGGGAATTTTAAAAGTAATAGTTTTATTAGTGCAGCCGATTGCTCTTGTCGACGTTAGTAAGATATCAAGTAATCGATTTTTATTCTTGCTGATTCTTAAGATGACAAACCTGCATTTTTAGGGAAAAACACAAGATCCAGCATTTTATTGTAAAAATTACCATAACCCTTAGATTAATGTGGTGTGATAAAAAAATGTTCACTCCTTCCACTTGAATCTTAGTAAGAAATGAGTTGGTTTGTTTTTCAAAATAATCAAGAAGGCGTGTGATTTGTATTTCAAAATTATTAATCGAGAAGGCGTGCTATTCATTTGTTTGTCATGTCATGGAAACCTCAGAAAATATTCCAAAACAATTAGATTTGACACAATAATTACATTTTTTTACGAATTGTAGCAAATATTGCGTTATTATGGCGTTTGTACTTACCGAAAAGCAGCGAATCGAAATTCTTATTTTTCCAGGATATGGGGATAAACCAAAATCTTATCAAGAAGTTTGCAATTTGTTCAATGCGCTCTACCCTAAAAAACAGATAAAAAAATCTACTGTCTACAGGACAGTAACAAAATTTTTTGAAACCGGCGGAGTGAAAAGAAGCCTAGATCAGGGAGACCGAAAACTGTTACTAGTGATGAAAATAAGTTCTATTGGAACTTGAAGAAAACCCTAAGACAAGTACCACACAATTAGCCCTTAATTCGCAAATAAGTCAGAAATATTTTGTGCGAAGAAAAATTCAAACTCTACAAAATTACTTACCTTTACGAATTGCAAACAGATGATCCGGACCGTCGAGCCCAGTTTGTAGAAACTATTTTGAAAAAGTTAATTAACAACCCTAATTTCCACCAAAAATTTTGTTTAGCGATGAAGCAACCTTTTGACTTAATGGACAAGTGAACCGTCACAACTGTAAATTCTGGAGTAGAGACAATCCTCGCTGGATGTCGGAACTTTACACTCAGTACCGGGAAAAAGTAAATGTTTGGACGGGAATTTTGGGCAACCACATCATTGGTCCATTTTTCGTAAACGGCAATTTGACGGGACAAAATTATCTTGATCTGCTTAGACAACGCATAATGCCCGAAATTAGAAATTTAAATGAAAACAACGATGACATTTGGTACCAGCACTATGGAGCTCCAGCTCATTTCTCCGGAGGGGTCATCGAGTTTTTAAATATCCGATTTCCAGAAAGATGACATGACTCCACTAGATTTCTTCTTTTGGGGTCATCTGAGGTGCAGAGTTTATAAAGATCGGGCCAACGATTTAGAAGGTTTGAGGCAAAAAATTTTGGATAATTCTCTAGGCATCTTATCGAACACTTTGGCAGAATTTTATGATCACCTCGGATTTTGATTACCCAACGATGGGTACCTGATTAAGTAGATAGGTACTTTTATTGTTTTTTTATTCTCATTTTGTCATTAATTATTACTGTTTAATAAATTAAATTTTCCTTATTCCATTTTCTTGACTTTTTTAAAAACTAGTAACTTGGCAACGTCGCAAACGCAAGTTTTTAATTTTAGAATGCCCAGTTACCCTTCTGTACCATTTTTGGTTGGACCGCTTTCAACATAATTGGCAATAACTTATCGTTTTTGTGTTTATTTCAAAAAAAGCCAGAGGCCATATCTCCGAAATTTTCAGGTATAAAAAAACAATAATATTAGGTCATAATAAGATTAAAAGGGGCAACCGATTGCAAAAATAAAAATTAGGGTATTCCATTTAAAATTTAAAAATTCTCTCACCTACAGATAAAACTATAAATTTGGCAACGTTGCTAGTACAATTTTTAAATTTATCATATCCAGTTACCCCTAGTACAAAATTTGGTCAATTTGTTTGATGATTGCTGAGATTATTGACCGTTCCGGTTTTTTTCTACTAAATCTGTATATGTTGCAAATGTTACGTTTTTTGTATACTCATTTTAGTACTCCATCGTATAATTTTGCACCAAATCCCGACAAACAGTGGATACTTAAAGTAACAGAAAAGATGAGACCTGTTCACAAGGATTTTACGAATTTATTAATGACAAAAAGACTGCAGACATTACAATCTGTAGATGCTGCAGTTGAGCAAGTTATAAACGAGTTAAAAGCTTTAGGAGAATTGGATAACACTTATGTTATTTATACAAGTGATCATGGTTATCATTTGGGGCAATTTGGTTTAATAAAGGTATGTTTTTTTAATACTAACTGAACTAATGTAATTGTACTAATATTTCAGTATAAATCTATTTTTTATATTGTATATATAAAGCATAAACCAAATTTGGTCAAAATCAGAATTGCGGCCACTTTCTAGACAATTACCAAAATAAAAGTAAAATATTTAATTTTAAATAAAAAATCTAATCGTACTATGAATTGGTCTAGCGCGCTTGTAAAAAACTGCATTATTGCACTAAAAAATTAATTTAATAGTTATTTTTAATATAAATGTTGAAAGTACAATTTTATGTGAAAATTTGCAGAATGAACGAAGCGAGTTCTGCAACCTACATGTGTTCCTTAAAACGTAGTTTTAAAACAAATA
The DNA here is from genome assembly GCA_019359885.1 of Listronotus oregonensis. NCBI lineage: Eukaryota > Metazoa > Arthropoda > Insecta > Coleoptera > Curculionidae > Listronotus > Listronotus oregonensis. The sequence goes on along the minus strand of JAHBCN010001763.1, from coordinate 24,420 downwards.
TCATACAACGTTTTTTCTACAAACGCAATAATGCAGTTAAAAATTAAATTATTTGAAATTGGAAGATTTAGTTTTACATAGCATTGTATATAAAAATTATTGAAGTTGGCATTTATATTGGATTCTAACAACCGTTGTTGATTCTGGTTGGTTACGGCATGTTTACTTTAAATTTAATACATCGTGTCAATTTTAGCTCAATATAGTTTTTACTTAAAATCAACTTGAAATGGGAGAAAATGTAGGAGAAAGTATTGGTTCCATCGATCCATTTAAAGAGATAGATAAAGCGGCCAGTAGAGCATCGCTGGATTTGCTGCCCAAAAAAACTCGTATATAATATAATATTGCCTACAATAATTTTATGAATTGGTGTAAGAAAAAAGTGTTGCTGGAAAATATTTCGAAAATATATTCCTTGCGTATTTTGAGGAAAAAGCGAAGATTTGAAAAGCACCATTGTTGTGGTCGACTTATTCAATGATCAAAGCTATAAACAATGACGTGGATATCAGTAAATTTTTAAAGCTTATCGCTTATTTAAAGCGTCAAGAAGAGGAATACCAGCCCTAAAAATCAAAGATTCTAGCACTAGTGCGGAAAAGTGATACTTTCCAAACTAGATTGCGTGCGGAAAAGTTCTGCTTTCCACACGCTATTAGAAAAATTAAAATTTTAACACGTTTTTAGAAAAACATACTTATAATACACCAAATTGTTTGTTTGTCATTTAAAGATTAAATTATTTAAAAACTTATAAACAGAAAAAATATATATTTTAATAAAAAACAATTTTTACTTTAATTTAAGCTATTATAAAGTTTTTTAATTTGAATTAAAATCGTCGTATAGGTGAAAACTCTCCGAAATACTGTAATTTTGCAAAGTTTTTGAACTAAATTTGCAGTATCTTCGTTTAAGGTTAATTTTTTTTTGTAAACCTTGAACTAGGTATTTCTAATGAGTCCAACAATTAATTTAGGTTTTTAAACGTTCAAACCTATTATATATTGTTTTCCATGACTTTTTAGCAATTACATTGTTTACAACCAATTTCCATCACTCCGGACGCATAAGCAAGTCCGATATTTGAATTCAACAGGTCAACAGACATAAGAACCAAGGAAGTTTAAAGGTGTATGGAAGCCCAATACTGTAGAACAAAATTGTCCAGCCGTTCAGGGCAGCGGGAATCGGGGGGTCGGCAATGCGGAGTTTGCGCAATGAGTAGTGGGTCAGGGCCAGACTTCCATAATTCTTTGTTACTATCTATAAAGTTAACATCACCATATGTCAAATTTAAACATTCACTGGTTTTTTTGCACAAAATTGTTGGTTATTCAACGATATCACTGTAGAATATTTAAAATTATTGTGTAATATTGGATTTTATATCATCTGATATAATATGAAAAGAATACTTTACAGCCCTCTATTTAAATGGTTGATATTTTCGGGAGTTTTGTATTTTTACCAAAAATCTTTGTAAATAAATAAAACACGATTTTTTAAAATAAATTTTAAACTAAATTGTTAAATGAAATAAAAGTACCTAAATGTAAACCTTATTTCTTTTTTATAATCCACGGAAACACACAAACATTGTGGTAATCATCTAAAAGATAGTTAAGATTGCCTTACTTTCCCACTGCTACTTATTTCCTATGAATATTTTATTTTCTATTATTCATAATTGATATAGGTATTATTATTTATTCGGTTACCTAACGTTACGTCTCATAAGAAACACCTAATTTAAATATAAGAAATACTTATCTAAAGTAAAAAATGCCGGGTATGTTACCATTGGATTTGCAAGACAAAACCATACAACCTCCAGTCATTTTGTTACGATATTAAGTAACAAACAATAAACACAAAATTATAGTCACAATTAAATAAACACTAATCACTAAAATAAAAATGTTTTTATCAATCCAAAAAACTCCTGCAACCACAAAATATAATCACACAAGGCAAAACAACCGAAACTAATACGGCGCAAAGGGCACAAACCACAACGAAAACGGCGATTGATGAGACGACGACGCCAACGGTTGGTGGATGGTACAGCGCGGATATCATACGCGCCGCGTGCGCCGATGCATTAAAAAAGGTATTCCGGCTCTCATAAAGTATAATGTGTTGCTAGCAACACATTAAATTATTTCATGGAATTTTGTTATTGCGCAGAATCGGCAAGGCCAAGTCTGACAGTTATTTTTATACTGGGCTGGACATTTTTTGATCGAATGGGCCATAGCATTGGGCTTCCATACACGTTTAAAACTTCCTTGATAAGAACACACAATGGAACGTGGTCTTTGATTAGCGACTAAACAGCTCTGGCCCCTAGATTATCCAATAGCTCATTGGACTCGGAAGTTACCTTGAGAAAGGCATTTTGGGGTTTTTTTCTGCCAATAGAAATTGCAATTGTTATTAACAAAAACCAAAAAAACATTTCGATATTTGATAATAACTCAAAAACCATAAAAGATAGTGGAAATTGCACAAAAAATCCTTGAAAAGGAGGAAATTTTCGGTAAAATTTCAAAACTTTCGGAGTTTTATCTCCATTATTTATAATTTTAATTTAACGCTAAAAATGGACCGCGCGACATTTTTGGTTGCGCACTCGGAGTCAAAATCGGTTACGTCACACTAAATATATTTTTTGGGAAATTAAATATTAATTAAAACATTTTAAAAAATTATGGTGTAGTTATAACACTTCCAAGAATTTATTCCTGCTAAAAATTTCACTTAAAGTAAGTTTTTCAATAAGTTAGACAATTGTCAATTAACAAATTTTTTTCGAACTTTCGTTCTTATTTTACATTGAAAAAATGCTTAAATACTTGTCGTATAAATTTTTCGCTTCGTGAAGCCCGTTTTATATACATACTTAATAAGATAACGACATAAGAGTTTCAAAAACTTTAATCGTTTGTTTATAATTATTTTATAACTTTGACAAAAAATGAAAAATCAGAGTAATATTGTCAAAGTTATAAAATCATTATAAATAAAGCATTAAAATGTGTTTAACGTCAATGGCGTGATCTTGTTAGGTATAAGAAGAGCACCACGACGCGAAAAATGTATACAACAATTATTTAAACATTTTTTTAATGTACAGGGTCTTTGATTATATTTACGTTACTTCTGGAGCCTTTATTTTTGAAGACAGAAAAAAATGTTATATATAAAAATTATAGGTCTTTTTCCATGTTATCTTTTAAAATTATCAGTAAAAAAATATCGCAATAAAAAAATGGAAAAATATAGGCAACTTCAACTTTTTTAAATGGAACACCCTGTATATTATGCGCTACAATAAAAGATCTTTTTTTCTGATTTCAAATATATACATTGATGATATTTGGATGAACCATTTTTGAGATATTTAAGCTTAAAACATAAATAAATTGACAAAAGAAATCACATTAGTATCAAGAAAGCTATGAAAACAATAAAATTGTTTTAATAAATTTGACGTATTGATATTGTAAAAAGTTAAAATTTATCATTTTAACTATTAAAAGTAGTTTGTATTGCTTCTTTGTCGATGGGCTATTCAGAAGAACAAAAAATTGCTATTAAGCTTTTTTTTTATGGTAACAATAATAATGTGACGACATCCTTAACAATGGGTACCATCTATAGATACTATTAAATACATAATAAGAAAGTTTATTGAACAAAAAAGCTTTAAAATGAACAAAAGGACTGCAGCACCAAATGTTTTGGATATCCTCGTTTTTTCAGGATAATTATTATACTTTTTCTTTTGCTATTGGACTAGCACTAACAACTTTTAATAATTTTAGAAAATCCTGAAATATTAATCTCGGATGAGGCATCTGAACTTAATAAAACAGATTATAAAATTTATTTAACCTTAAAATTTTACAAATTTTATTCTTATAAATTTATGTCCGTTCAGAATCTTCCTGATCAAAACATGCAGGACCGAACTAAGTATGCATTGGAAATAGCTAGGTTTATGCAGCAGGATCCAAAGTTTTTAAATAAAATTCTATTCACCGATAAGTCTTCCTTCATTTTAGCAGAAATATTTAATCACAAAAATAAACATTATTGGTCCAAAGAAAACCCTCACCAAATTCATCAACATAACAATTTTACTGCTTCCATGGCTATCTTGATACTAATATGAAACTTTTTTGTTATTTAAATATCTGACATTAGTTCAAAAATATTGTTTTTTTTTTCAACAAATCTCAAGAGATATTTTTTCAGAACAAGTTTTGTTTCAAAATTTTTTTTATCGGATTCATATTTTTCCCGCTACATCCAAAATTCATTAATTTGTAAAAGGCGATGATAAAGTGATTGCTTTTGTAGAGAAAACTCTCAAAAAAGTCATGAAATATAAGAGATCCGTAAACATCATGGATTAAAATATAATAATATTGTTTTTCCAGTGATTCCTAATCGAACCGACGGATACCACACAAATTGTTATTAGCATTTTTTAGCGTTGATGAAAAAATATTACGACAATATTGTAATTGAAGATATTATGTATAGAAACATTAGATCGTTTTTACTCCTATAAAAGGTATTGTATTAATTTAATTATTTTTTAAGTAATATATGCTCACAAATAAAATAGAGCATTCAGAGTATTAAGTTTACCTGTTTTCTTACTGATATATAAAAAAAATAAGGGATCAGAAAAGAAAAATAAAATTTTGGGTGATTTTCAAGAGGCTGTATTTTGGAGAAAAATTAACGTAGAGTCAATTAAAAAATCTTGAAAAAACAAGTGACAATTTTTGTTTTTTTCTGGTTTTTCTACTAAGTCTACGGACTCTAAAAAAACTATTTCGACTTTATTATCATATAAACCGGATAATTTGTTTATTTAGCTTCAATTTCATTTTTTAAAAACCTCGATACGATCATTTATCATGGAGACACCGGACGTCAAATGGAAAAGGATCATTTTGTTTTTGATAATCTTGGCAATCATTTATTGCACAGAAAGTTAAAGGTGAGTTCTGAAAACTTGAATAAATTCTAAATAACGATAGCCATTTTAAAAGAAAAAATTCATCTTGACATGATTTTGGAAAAGCAACAAAAATAGCATTTGGTGGTTTTTTTCAAAGTCAAGCGCTAAATTAAAAATATCGAGGAAACCACTAATGTTAAGTGTGCCTTTCATAGTTCAATATACCCGCAAAAACCGCACATGGATTTTGGATGTAGCGGCAAAAATATGAATCCGATAAAATTTTTTTTGAAACAAAAGTTGTTGAAAATTAATTTCCTGAAAAAAATTTCTCTTGATATTTGTTAAAAAATCAAATATTTTTGCACTAATGTCAAATTTTTAAGTAATTCATTACATTTCAAATTGACTAAATTACAATTTTTTTTATGATAAAAAAAAATCACACAAAAAATATGTCCATTAAATACAATCATTTCTATATTATCCATTTGTAGCATAAATTTACAAAATTTTCTTTTTTTTTTTACTCCGAAATTCCGACGAAAAACCTCATGGCTATTGTAAGCGACGTGACCTCACCAGAGCCAATAGTAACGCGGCAAGCAAGAACGCAGACAGCTGCCGATAAACGTTCTCTCTTACACTACAACTTGTCTATAGCACTACTCAGTCGCACCTATACATAATTTGTTGGATCACCTGGCATGTAGAAAGTTCCACAAAAAAAATCTGTCTTTTTGAGAATCCTATTTTTTAGATATGAATAATACCCTATTAAAATTTCAAGTTGCCTTAAATACATTTTTTATATTTTTTGCATAATATTTTTGCACGCGTCTGGCAATGTTAAAACCCCGACAAAATCGCCTGACTTATTATTTTTTTTATTCTTTAAACATTTAACTACAACATATAAAAATTGCATATTGCCTCAAATATATTTTTGAAAAACATTTTTTTTTAAATTTAGGGCTTTAAATTAACCCCCGCTACTCATCAGCCAGGTGTGCAGTTTGGTATTGGGGTATAATAGGAAAGGTATATGACAAGTTTTTAGCTTGCCTCAAATACTTACCCAAAAATTGCTGCCAGCTCTCGGACTACATCGCTTATGGTTTTTGAGTTATCTACAAAAATGAACATGGCTTTTTTTCGTTTTTTGTTAATAACAATTGAAGTTTTTATTTGCTCATATTTTTCAATGGTTTCTAACTATTTTTTGCAGGAAACACTTTTCGACTAGACTTAATTTTTTATTATGTTTTTAAAAACATGTGACTGAAATTCTGAACGCTCCATATTGTTTTATTAAATTTATTGATCACATTTTTTTTAAAAAGATAGATCTATCAGTTTGAGTCACTAAGTCATAAGTAATATTATATATCCACTGTTTTTTATTTTTTAATTTAGGGCAAGAGTTTTCCTTTTGAATTTGATGTACGTGTACCTTATCTTATTCGGGGACCTGGAGTGGAACCCGGAGCAACAATTAATGAAATTGTATTAAATATTGATCTAGCTCCCACGTTATTGGATATTGCAGGTGTTAAAACACCAGCTAACATGGATGGAAGATCAATTTTACCATTACTATTAAACCATAAAAGGAAAAGAAATAAGTGGCCCGATACATTCCTAATTGAAAGGTAAGTGAATTTAAGTTATTTAGCTTTTTAACCTTATAATATAATTTTTAAAATAGCCTATAGGATTTATATTGTTTATTAATAATATTTTTATAATACCTGTTTAAAGAACTATTTTTACATAATTCATACCTATTGCTTGACTGTACAAAAATATTTTTCCAGTAGCCAGTACATAATATTTGGACTAAAATAAATAATTAAAATTATAAGTTAACCGACTTAGCTTGGCCGGTGAGATGCACAATTGTCTTTTAATTTAAGCAAGATTTTATTACCCATAGAAAATTGCTACATCTACCTATCAGACCCCAAACCAGGCGTAAGGGACATTAAACTGAACATTTTTCGCACTTTATGTTCAGTCTTAAATTTAGATTTTACTAGTAATGGGTATAATCGCATTATTTTAGGAATTGAATTATTGCATTATGAATTATTACAATAATCAGATTTTCATAATTTGAATTATATAATAATATTATTTTTTAATCATTTTAAATTCCTGATTCCTAAATAAATATGTAAATTCCAATCTTGGGACAGTCCACGAAGGCTGATGCCTAAGTACTAACGTACCGTGGGTGTCTTCAGTTTGGTGAGAGGGAGTTTGTTCACACGGGACTTAAATTTTTGGAGATTGGGAGGAGAAGGAAAAACTTCTGCGGGCAGCAGGTTCCATAGTCTTGACACTCTTGGGATGAAAGAACGAAGAAAGCGGGAAGTTCGGGGCCTCTCTAACTGAACTGTAAAAGGATGCATAAAAGCTGCACTACGTGTTGCTCTGTTGGGAGCTGCCAGAGAAGGAATTATACTGGCCAACTCCTCTGAGCAGAAGCCGTGAAAATACCTATAGAAGAGCGACAGATCCCCTACAGCTCGACGGTGGGCAAGAAGAGGAAGCCTTTCTGTGAGCGTTGGATCATTAATAAGACGAACGGCTCTTCTTTGAATGGAGTCCAGAATACTAAGTGTTGTACATTTTTGCGGTTGCTTTAATTATTATAATTTATATAGTTTCTTTTATTTGTTGTTGGAAACGTAAAACGAAAAACGACGAAACGTGAAAAAAAGTGATGCTGATGCTGAGTCCACAGTTTACATGGCGGGCATTTCAATTAATATGATTATTTATTATTTTAAATTTTAGTGACATAAATGATTTTATGATCTTATCTCTTTTCTTTTAAAAAGGTCTCTCCATTGTCGCGACGCATCATCGATTCTGTGGAATCAGGTTATTTTTCGTAATTCAAATTAAATCTGAATAATCGAATAATAGGGATTATTTCAATAATCGGATTATCAATTATTTTTTATTCGAATTATCCCACCACTAGATTCTACCTACAGAGCAAGGTATAATAAAAAAACAAGCATAAAATCTTTCTTCTCTTCTATTTTTTCCATTGATTGAACCCAGAAAAAAGACAAAAGATCTTACCAAAAATACTTATGTAAAATAAGGTCCAAGCTCCTATCCAAAGTTCTCTTAAAGGACTGAGATCCAAAATTAAACCAAGTTCTGCCCACAATTATGTTTTTTTGACTTGGCAATTATTTTACTGACCTTTCTGTATAAATAAAAAAAAATCTGTAATATTAAAAAAATATTATTCATTAAAAGACAGAGATCAGTAAAAAACTTGCTAAGTCAAATAATAGATCTTAGTACTTTAGGAGGCGTGTGTGAAGAATTATTAAAAAATCGGATTTTTGGATAAATTGAGAAATACTGATTCAAGATTTTGAAACCACGAAAGTGTATATATTTTTTTGTTTTTAACTAACTACAGAGGATGACTTTTCCCGTATAGTCTCATCTCACTGCATGAACAAATTAATATCCCAAAATGCGTCAGTCAGTTTGAAATTATAATTTGTCTAAAAGTAAAGACTTCCCCGATGAATCCGTACCGTTCCTGTCAATATAATATTTTTAAAATGATAATTATCAAAAAAATAATAATAATAACTTTGAAAAAATGTCTCAATTGTTTTGTTACATGCAGTACCTGATCTGCAGGTTCAGTAGAGTCGATCGACTCTGTGAGTGCATGAGTCCATACCTTGGGACCCGAACCGAAGCAGTTAAGCTTCTGGCAAGTCTGACGAGTAGAAATATCAGGTAACCAAATAGGTTCGTGCAGTTTTTGATAGAAAAATATAAATTTTTATTGAGAAACAATAAGATACTACTTATTCGTCGAAGTAATTACCATCACACTCAATGACCTTTTGCCAACGTGAAACCAATTTTTGTATGCCGGTATTGCAGAACTCTCTAGATTTGAAGTCACAAAATTGGCGGACTGCATTTATTACACCATCTCGAGTTGTAAACTGTCGGTGCCTTATACAGTTGTCAAGAGACAAAAAAAGGTGATAATCACTTGGCGAAATGTCGGAAGAATATGGCAGGTGTGGTAACGTTTCCCAACCGAGTTCAGAAATTTTTTCTGGGGTTACTTTTGCTGTATGAGATTTGGCGTTATCTTGCAAGAATATCACTTTCTTCCGATTGATCAAAGAAGGCTGTTTCTGGATGAGTGCTGCTTGTACTCGTTGAAGCTGCTCCCAATACAAGTTAGCACTGTTAGAAGTGATTGTTTGACTCCTTTTCAAAAACTCATAATGGACAATTCCAGTTGCTGTCCACCAAACACACAACCAAACCTTGTTTGGGTGCAAGGAATTCTTGGGCGTATGTGGTACCAAATCAGTAGGCCACAACCAATGATACGAACGCTTAGAATTCCAGTACAAGATCCACTTTTCGTCGCAGGTTAATAACCGATTAAGAAATGGATGATTAGCGTTGCGTGAAATGTTTGCTGAACAAATGATAAGACGACTTAATTTGTAATCCTTTGTCAATTCATGTGGGACCCATTTGCTTAACTTCCACGTTTTTCCTAGCTGATGAAGATGCAACTGAATAGTTTAAGGACTCACATTGAACATTTCTGCAAGTTCTTGGCACGTTGTCCTAGAATTTGCATCCACAACCTGTCGAAGATCCTCGTTGTTCATGTTTTGGTCTCCCTAAGCGCGGTTCATCGCTTAAACTGAGATCTCCCGAAGAAAATTTTTTGAACCTCAGCTTTTGTACCAAGTTTGTACTCATACAGTACACAACTTCGAATTACTGTTTTATTCGTAGCCATTTTCAATTATTAAAACTAGGAATGTAACAATTTCTGGCAACTTTTTATGTGTGTGAGAAAAGAAGGATTCATACTAAAGTGACAGCAGGTAAGAAACAATCGCTATCGATCAACAACATAAACAATATCCATGGCATGTGCGAATACAGCAACCGCACGAACTTATTTGGTTACCTGATATATAATAACTTATATCAGTCTATACTACATATAAAAAAAATGTTTTTTAGTTCTGGACGCCGTGAGACACCACATCTTCGTTCAAAACAACTAGAAACAAATCTGCTTCAGTATTCAGTACCTGTTAATGATACAGTAGAACATGCGGAGTATAAAGATATTGATAATGAACTATTAATTCAGATGCATAAGAATGGTTTCAATTCTACCGATATAACTCAAAAAAGTACACAAACCAGAGAGGACAGTGAAAATGGCATACCCACTTTAAAAAATATTGTCAGCAACACCTTTTACAAATACCTTAACACAAATGTGATAACGGAAAATTTTAATAGATCTAGCCAAAATGGTATGTACATATTTACAAAATTTAAAATTATAAATTTGAAAACAAAAAATTTGTTTTTGAATGTAAATATCTAAATATTTGAAAATATATAAAGTAATTTTGGAGAGCCAATAAATAATATTATTAATATAAATAACGGATAAAAAATGCTCTTTGACAGGTGGTTGGCAATGAATATTTTATTTTCATGCATGACGAAACAGTTAAGATAATAATTTTTTAGAAAAAAAATTTAATCCAACAAAAAAATCTCAAGTAAAGACCTTAATTTAATTTTTTTGTGATGAAGTGTATACAGAATACTTAATATATTTAAACAAAACTCTTGTAGGTAATTGTTGAAAAATTTTGGACCATAGTTATTTATAAGTATTATTAACGTATACAAAATCATTCATTAAGAGCCCTCATTGATGCATAATTTGCAATTAATAAACAATTATAGTACAGATCACTATACATAGCCGGAACAAAAACCACTGTACTTCGGTCTAAGAGCTAGAGCCGAAAAATCATCGTCATCAGTAATGTGGAGTTTCTCCCGTAAAATATGTTCATTTAGTATTGTTTATTATGTTCTTGCGCAGGGTGACAACCTATTGGATACAGGGGGTAGCAATAAGGGGTGAAAGAAATTTTTGGGAAAAAAATCGTCATCGATAATATGTCACTCATTTTGGCCACTTAAAGTTAAATCCCTAAGGTGTCTTAATCCAAAAGGGCTGACAGTTAGGTGGATACCTAGGGCAGTAAAACGGGTCATATTATCCCGTGCGCTTACTTTATACAGGGTGTTTATTAATTAAATGTCAATATTTTAAGGGGCAATTTTAGGGTCCATTTTAAGAAAAAAACTATTTATGAATGTATGTCCTAAACCTCCTAAGTTTTGAAATATTGGGTGGTAAAATTTTTAAAAATAAATCATTTATTACTAATATCAGTAATACCACTTTAGATATTTTTATAAAATTTGGTATACATGTACTATGTATCACGAGGCATTTTTTAGTTTACGACACTGATTGTTCATAAAATTAATTTTTTTTGAAATTCCCAATCATTTATAAGCAAAGTTGATTACTTAATTTCTTTTAATCCGATGCACGGTTTTCGCTTAAAAAAATAACAACTATTTTTCTGCATGATCATAAAAATATCGGTAAACAATATCACCATGCAGAGAAATATCTGGATTTAATTTTTTCGTGCGTCGGACTAAAAAAAATATGAGCAGATTCGATCTCATGCAGAGAAATAGTTTTTATTTTTGAGCGAAAACCGGATTGAAAAAAACCAAGTGATCAACTTTGCTTATAAATGCTGGGAGATTTCAAAAATTATTTTTATTTTATAAGAAATCAGTGACGTACCATCAATATCTGCCAAAATAGGCAGGTTAAATTCCGTATAAAAGCAACTGGTGGAAATAAAAAATGTAGTACCCTAAAAAATGCCTCTTGAAACATAGTACATGTATGCCAAATTTTATTTAAATATCTAAAGCGGTATTACTAATATTAGTAATAGATGATTTATTTTTGAAAATTTTACCACTCGGTTTCTCAAAACTTGGGAGGTTTAGAACATACGATCATATAAAGTTTTCTTCTTAAAATGGACCCAAAAATTGCCCCCTTAAATATTGACATTCAATTAAAAAACACCCTGTATACCCCGTTTTACTGCCCTCGGTATCCACCTAACTGTCAGCCCTTTTGGATTAAGACAGCTTAGGGGTCAACTTTAAGTGGCCAAGCTGACATAATATCGATGACGATTTTTTTCCCAAAAATTTTGCACTTTCACCCCTTATTGCTACCCCCTGTATCCCATAGGTTGTCAACCTGCGCGAGAACATAATTAACAATACTAAATGAACATGTTTTACGGCAGAAACTCCATATTACTCATGACGATAATTTTTTGGCTCTAGCTCTCCGTCTATTAATATAACCTTGTTATTCAAATATTAACATTGATATTTATCAGGTTGGTTGCCTAAAACTCAAAAATACCCCGAAAAATATAAAAAATTTTTTTTACAATCTATTAACCAAGCGATCGCAAAAAAATATTGCAGGAAATGAAGAAACTTTGTCTTTTCTGCAAAATTTTGCAGTGCTTTTGGTAAAAACCATCATCAGTGCTATTCGTCAAGCAGGAGTTACAGTAATTGGGGGTACATACTTAAAGAAATACTACTAAATTGGTTATTTAAATGGGGCGTTTTGAAAGTTAAATATAATTTCCGAAATGGAATAAAATTAAGTCAACCCCAGCCCCAAAAAAATGCAATTGCCAATGCTGTTCTTTACCAATACTAAATGAACATGTTTTACGCGAAACTCAATTACTCAGCTGCGATAATTTTGGCTCTAGCTCTCGTCTATTAATATAACCTTGTTCAAATATTAACATTGATATTTATCAGGCTTGGTTGCCTAAAACTCAAAAATACCCCGAAAAATTAAAATTTTCAAATCTATTAACCAAGCGATCGCAAAAATATTGCGAGGAAATGAAGAAACTTCTGTTTCTTCTCAAAATTTTGCAGTGCTTGGTAAAAACCATCATAGCATTCGTCAAGGATTACGTAGTGGAGGTACATACTATTTAAACGGGACATCGACACACTATAACATTATTAGGTTAAAAATTAAAAGTAAAACGGTGAATGAAAGCTCACATTTGCTCTTTGAAAGGGTGAAATATTTATATTAATTTTTTTATACCCTACTAAGATACCATTTTGTTGGAAAGACTCAACAAAACGGCATCTTAATGGGATATATTTTTTTTTTAATTCACCCTTTTAAAGGGAAAATGAAAGCTTTTATTTACAGTTTTACTTTAAATTTTTAACTAAATAATGTAATAGTGTGCCCATGTCCTGTTTACATATTATAAACGGCCACAATCAATTTTCAAAAAATATTGCTACTAACTCGGGCATTAACTGTTTATGGCCTGAGTCTGTTTATAGCCTTGTTACTTGAATAACAGTTATTAAATCACCTGTTAAATTGGCTGCCTAAAATGGACACACATTCCGAAAAAATTTAGAAAAATTATAATTTTTACAATTTAATAACTAACTCGGGTATTAGATCAACCCTTAACACGCTCGCTAGGCTTGAGCGTTAAATGGCGTCAATCATTATTCGCCCTTATTAATACCCTTGTTGGGTTAATAGTCATTTTTGGTAATCGTATATTTGTGAGTATTATTAACGTATACAAAATCATGCATTAATAGCTCTTATTAACGCATTATTTTTATTAATAACCGATTATATTATAGACAACTCAAAACAGACAAAACTTGTCATTCAAATAACAATATTTAAAGCACGTGTCAAGTTGGTTGCCTTAAATTGAAATACATTCCGAAAAAAAATATTATTTTTACAATTTACCAACAAAACTATTGCCGGAAAAATATTTTAACTGACTTGTGTATGATTTGTCGATAAATGATCTCCACCCAGCTTTTTATACAGGATGATTGGTAAGTGGAGGCGAAAAATGAAGACCTGAATTAATTTTTTAATTTTGAATCGAAAACCAAAAATAGTTTTTTTTGCAAATTTTCCTTCGTTTCCAAGATATTTCACTATAAAGTTTTGCCAAAAAAATTTTTTAATCGCATTGTGGTTGTCGCTAATCTTAGCGCTTTCAACCTATTGCGTCATATGAAATCAAGTTTGACCTTTGTCAAAAGTTAGACACTTGTCAGTCTGTTATTGGAAAAATCACAAATAAATGGAGTTCACTAACGAAGAATATGGTGATATTGTTTATGTGTATGGGTATAATATCATAATTATTTAGCATGTGCACCAAAGTGTCTTACTTTTGGCAACGGTCAAACTTGATTTCATATGACATAATAGTTTGAAAGTACATTCCACAATAATTCGTTGATTTCTCGACCGCAATAAAATTTAAATGACAACCCTCAGTGGAAAACCCAGCCATAAATAAGTTGCCTGACAAATATCTATTGTGTAGGCACCCCACCTTTTAAAGGGTACAGGTCCTGATTACCTACTAATATTAATAGTTAAGGTTAGCTATTTTGGATGCTCAATAACAAACACGAAAATACCTTGACAAACTCCAAACGACTGATGAACAAAGACGAAAAGACTCTGCTTTATATTTAACACCCGCAATTTACCTATAACCTACATAATATAGCAAAAAGTAAGTACAATAATAAATAAAGGAAATTTTAAGTCCAAACCTACATGCGGGTACCCAAAGTATATTGAGTTTTACGACTAACAGTAGCAGGTAAAACGAAAAATCAACGAATTATTGTGGAACGTTCTGTACAAGTTTCCGCATTAAACAGTATGGGGGTCGTTTTTAACTTTATAAAATTAAAATAAAAAAGTTAAGTTATTTTCCCTTTTCTATTTTCGGATTTTAAAAACACTGGTAACACTTCATTAAACTAAGCATTTTGACCAGAACTAACCGTTTGCGGTTATTATGGAAAGTAGAATATTATAATGTATGTATATTAACATCGAATATTTTTTAGATTTTGTAAAAATTTCACAGCATGTGAGAACAGGCCGAGGGGCATTTAAGTGCATGTTGGATTATACAAAATTGCCATGCCGTAAGGGACAAAAATGGTTCTGTCAACTCGATAAGGGAAGATGGCGTAAACACAAATGCAGAATCGGTCATAACGTTTCAACAAACAAACAAGAAAAGCAGTGTATGTGTTTTACTTCTGGTGGACCCATCTTTAAAAAATACTCAGTAAGGCCACTTAATTTTTTGGTGCTAAACACGTTAGTCAAGTAGAACGTAGTACTATTTCATTTTTTGTTTAGCAACGTATTAAAGCCACAATATCTTTTTTTTTAAGTTAACTTCACTTAAGTACTTTTAAATAAAGTTTACTTCACAGAAGTTGCAAAATCAAATTTGAATAAGATAATTATTATTGTTTAATTTTGGGAACCAAAAACAAGAAAATTTATTATGACAAAATTGGATTTGACCAGCACAATAAATATACAAGCCAAAGAAAAGTATTTCGAAAATTTGCATTTTCCTAAAGGTTTAACATTACTAAAAAAATATTTGTTTTAAACTCCTGTTTGTGTACGTAAAAAAATGTTATTACTGAAGTTTTAAAATAAGGTGTTTTGAAATATATTATTTTAATAAAAAAATATCGTGGTCTTAAAAGAGCACTTTAGCACAGCCTTTTTAATTGTAATAAAAATAAAATCAACTTAATTGCCCTTAAGGTGCAATGTCGAATTTATTTGCTCTAGCGGCTAGCCTATAAGCCCATATCGAATAGGCTATTTGCCACCATTGAAAATAAGCTTTAAATTGTGGTCATCCCATCAGATTATAGTATAAAGAAGCATATTTCTCTATAATATAAAGTAAAATATGCATATTTATTGCAAAATATACGTATTAAAATTCAAATATTTTAGAAATTAATTCAGCGACTGGAACGCTCTGTGATTGGTTTCAACTTTGGTGACGTAACTCGCAAGGAAATAAATGTCAAAAGCTTTGTGTTGTGTGTTTTCGAGTGTAATTTTTGATCTTTAACTATCTAAATAACTGTTTCTTGACCATTTTATATAAAAAACATATTATTTCAAGTAACATAATTATACGTTTCGTACCTCAAAATGGACATAAATTTTGTGCAAGCCGATAATAGAAACCTACCTGAGATATTGAGAGATTTAAAGAATAGAGATCGAACGCTGGTAAAACAACACTGATACGTCACGGTTTTATATCAGTTTGCCATATGAGACCGTGACGTATCGGTGTTGTTCTTACAGCGTTCGATCTCTACCTTACGCTAAAGGTTCCTTAATATTGTTGGTGCAAACGGCCATAAATAACACATAGATGGCGATCCTTATCTCTCTACAATCCATAGTTATGTTGTTATAGTTTGTCCAAGCTAACATTTTTAGGTTGGCAATGCGAATATCCCTACATATTAGTAAATTTTGTTTTTCAGATTTAAGTTGGCTGATATAAGAATTTTAGTCAGGACCGTACTGAGGGAAGGGAGTTTCAAAATTTTAATATCTTAAAAAAATGTTGTTAGATTGCAATAACTAAATTCATCAGTATTTTTTTCTTGCTGTTCATATATTTGCATAAATTGTGAAAGCTTGATGTTTGGCCATAATATTTTATTAAAAATTATCATTTTCGCCTATCTAGTGCAGATTAATAGTTATTTATTAAGTGTTTGTTATTTAGAAATAGTTTACACTATTTTACACTTTTTGTACACACTTAGTCCTTAAATACACCTTCAATTAGAGCGCTTAGGTACGCAAAAAAAATGTAAAATAGTGTACACTATTTCTGAATATCAAACAGACCCCTTATGTTTTGTTATATTTGCAGGCAAACTCTTTACAGTTAAATTGAAATATCCTGATAAAATATCTCACTATAAGGGATGGTTCGATATGCAAATTTACAATTTTGTAAAGATGCCTAAAGTCGATGTATTTCATCTGATATAACTTCATTAGCTGCTTCCTATATTAAATTATAAAATAAATAAAACAAAACAGTAATAATCATTTATTTATTCAGAGTATTATTAACACAATAAGATGCTTATATTTTATAAAATTAATTTATCAAAAACGTTGGAAGGTCGTGTTTAAGGCTTTAGAAGTGGCAGTGGCCACCAGGCGTTTTTATGAAAAAAGTAAACGTATGTAATGACAAAAGAAAAATGTATGCAATATGCACGCAGCAGATACTAGTCTGGACACTTTTAAGATAAGAGAGCAGACAAAGTGGTAGGTTTGGCGTTTTAGCTGCTGGACTGTAAATGGTTGCTTGTGAGTTCAAGCATTTTGGCAACTACTGTGGTCATTGATGTTATGTGTCTAAATGAAATAGTCATTTAATATTTAGCTTTCTATTAAAAGCAGTAAGGTAGTTTAATAAAGAAAAGCTAAAAGTAAAAGAAGATAACTTGTAAATGATTTTATTACCATTTACCTTATTAATATACTAATAATGTGGGTCCCATAAAATAGGGAATGTCTTATTATTTTTAAATATATACCATTTCAATGGCATTGAATTTACAATGATATGGATGCAAGGGCAGCACTTGATGACCACCCTCCTGAATAAGAGCATCGACAACATAAGATTTGGAAGACTTTGGTAGGCGCTGAATCAAGCACCACAATATCTATTTTGTCGCCGATTTTGCAAAAGGAATATTTCGTTTTTTTAACCATTTAACCATATTTTCTTTCTTCCCGCCACTATATGGCCAGTTTTCTAACAACCTACTATGGTAGCTGGCATTACCTAAAATGACTAATGAAGGCCTTTTCAAATTAGGTAGTAGATCGTCTCTAACCCACTTCTCAAAATTGTCAGCTTTCATCTCGCCATGGTAATCTCGTGTTTTTGTTTTCGATTTAAAACTTCTACTGGCACCATCAACAAATCCTTTTTCTGAACCAGCATGTAGAATAATGTATCTAAGGAAAATATAAGTATTTCATTAGTTTTTTAATTAAATATACTTTAATGTTTCATAAGAATGCAGCTAGTGTGTTCTGTAGTTTAATGTTGTCTAAGAGCTACAGGTTTAATCATATGTCCTATGTATGAAAGAGACCCTAACTGAGGTATCTACCGAATGTCAATATGTATTTTTCAGGATATCCTTATGCTTGTCGTAAGTGTTCATATCAGTGTCTAGAGTGAACAGATGTAAATTACTGGTAAGATTTCGTATTCTCGAAACTCTAGAGATGAAGGTGCGGAAAAAGTGGGAAATGTGAAGTGGACAATAAAGGGATGCATCTAAGTAGACTTTTAATTTGCTCTAATTGAGATATACAAAAGAAGGAATTATGACAGCTAATGCTTCGGAGCAGAAGCTGTAAAAATATTCCTAAAGAGAAACAGGTCTTCTACAGCTTGTCGGTGTGCAACAGGAAGCTTTTTTTTAAAACTGTGATAATTTATAAGGCAAAACAAAATTTTATTAGAGGATTGTTAAAGTGCTTTACCTCGTGATTTAAAAAAATGGGCCCTTCAATTTTTCCTTAAGTGTAGGAAAATACATTTTTTTTCTAGCGTATAATTAGTCATTAGAATGTTTTACCTTTCCACTAAAATATACATCGTCATCCTGCCAAGACCTGCGGAGAGCTGTTCGAGAAGATCCAGGTTTTATCGAGAAACACCCAAAGATTTTTATTTTCTCCTAAATCTTCATTTTCCATAAAACCTTTTAAAATTTCCTTCTCATGCGTTGCACATTTGGTTTTTCCATTAAGCCTAAGTTACTTATAAATTTCATATTTTGCTTCTTATATTGTCAGCAACTGCCACTATGCGATCCTAAAAAATACATTCATAAATATATTTAAATCTTAAAATATTTGGCACATCTGAGGATGTATTTTTAGATTATGATACTCTTAAAACGAGTTATTTTACCTTTTGCAAGATCACTATTTTGATAGCATCATTTTTCAAAAAATATTTATTAGGTTATATTTTCTTACCTCCGACTCATCACAGCTCTGAAGTGGGTTTCGAAGCTTTTCCAAACTGAAAATACAGTAATTATTGTGATTTATACACTAAAAAATATCCATTCTAGTGGTTTTTTCTTAAACCAGTAAAAATAAAAACTTAGTCCAAAATAAATTATTAAATATAAAAAATGTCAAATAGTCCACACAAAAAAAAATAAAAACACTGCAGAGTAATCTCTAATCTCACTAATTACTTTAAAACACGAAATAACACACCAAAACACAAAAAAAATTTAATACATAAATTGAAATGCTGTTAATCCATTACTGGGTGATTTACGCCAATCAGCTGATTTTGACGTTGAGTCTAGTAATTTTTGTTTTTGAACATGTAAGCCAACACAAAAATGTTAGCTTGGACAAACTATACCAAGAAATTTATGGTCTGCTTAAAGTGTTTATAAGTTATCTAAAGGCGATATTTTGTTGTATATAAACTGATAGGTATTTAAAGCAGGATATTTGTATACTTACATTAAAGTGATCTTCATACATAAAAACATTGAAATGCGATACAAAGCTGTTTGGATCTCTTCGAGCTAACTGTAACCACTTTTTTTCGCCTTGTAGGATTTGTTGGGACAGATATAAACAGTTTTTTTGGTGTTTTCAGTTAAGTATTGGTACATTGTGGCACTACACACCATTTATATACCATTTTAGCAAATAAATTTCATTTCCGTAGGATTTCATTTAAATCATATTACCTACTAAATTTTTTTATATTAGCACTAGAAGTAACAAAGAAAGATTTTAAAGACCAATGAGATTTTATTTCTTTATTTAAATTTGTATTTTTTTTTACATATTTCACTTCGGTCTGTATCTTTATTTTATTACATCACCTGTTGGGTAGCGTCTTCAGGTAACAAGTATTCAAAAATAGTTTATTTTAATAAACCGCAGTCTTGGTGTATCTAATCATTTAAAACCAAAACTTGTTTTGCTAATTTCTTAAACAAATTCTTGTTTAAGGTATCAAATAAGGAACAAACACAAACCAAATTTAAAAGACAAAATAATAAACAAAATTACTGTTACTGCAATAACGAAGAAGAAAAATATCCTAAATATGAAGACCAAGAGGAACACATTAAGGAAGATAAAATTAAATTAAAGAAACACAAAAAGAGGGAAGAAGTTTGTCATCATGAAAGAATGACCTGTTTTGAACATAATAATGATCACTGGAGAACTAGTCCAAAATGGGATGGTGGGCCATTTTGTTTCTGCATGAATGCCAATAATAATACGTATTCATGCCTTAGAACTATTAATTCTATGCATAATTTTCTTTATTGTGAATTTACAACAGGATGGACAACTTTTTATAATTTACGCATAGGTAAGTAAACACTAGTTCTAGGAATTTTACTTAATTTGATAAATACCGCTAGATAATTTTTTATTTTAAGTTATTAAAATACTAGTGTTTTTCTCTGATACAAGTATGAGGTGTGTTTAAATCATGTGTAATAAAATATCGGACGTGCCGTGCGGCCCGAGACTGTCTTAATATTTATTTTAATCTTGTAATAAAATACGCTAATTCTATACATTATAGTTTATTTTCAGTTAAAACATATTTTTAAAGTATATATCCTGTAAATCTGGCAAAACTGTATGGTTCAAGTGATTACCATTCTGTTTGCATTTTATTTACTTTTTATTTTTAATAGAAATCAATTTTAGTTTTATTCATTGTTATAAGCTTTCTCTCATTGTGCCCTTTTCGTTGTTGTATTTAATTTATTGCTACATATTCAATTTATAAAAAGAATATTCTTCTACTTATATTGGTATAATTTGCAATTATAACTAACTGCTACTTACTCTACTTACTCTACTACGAGAGATGTTAGCCAAAAAATCGTTGTTTTAGGATTTAGCTTTATTTGCCTCTGATTTGGTTTGCGAAAACTTCACAATAAATAAAGTTACCACGAAATTAGTCAATATAAAGAGTTGCTTAGTGCTTAATAAGAACAAATATAATACAAATTGGTTTTAAGTTACTGTTTATCATACCTTTCTTTACCAGTTGTATTACCTTTTCTCAGTTTCACTCAAAATTCATTTATTATTTTTCTTTCTTCATTTTTTTATCTACGTATTTAAACTTGGCTTAAGAATTACGTAGTCGGCACATCTGGTTAGCACGTTTGCCATTTTAAAATAAAATGTAATTTTTATTTATGGTTTTCCAGATTAATGATTCTCTGGTCCTTGATAATTCTTGATTATTGATAATTAGTGATTAATTTTCGACTGTTTTAAAACCGTATAAAAAAATCTTTGGTTCAAAACTTGTCACGTATCTTGTCCCTGACAAATGCACGATTTTGGCAAAATATTTAAGGATCTTAAAATTATTTATTAATATACTTTTCATGAAATTAATTAATAAGTTTACTTTACAATATTTTTATAATAAACTAAATATCTATATTATATTATGTGGTTGTTATTACCAGATCGTATGGTGAAATAATTTTAAAAATAAAATTTTGGTACTCTTGGAAAGAACAAAAAAGCCATAATTTAACAATATATAAACTATTTGATCAAAAGGCTTGGTCTTTGAGCTTGGCAGCTATTACGCCAGTATTGCAATATTTAGTAACATTTACTTAATAACATATAATAAAAAAACAAACATTAATGATGAGGTAAATTTAAATGTACTCATGATGCCAAAGTAAATGCAATACTTAGGAAATATTTAGTTATTTTTAAACAGGCAGGTTTTTTATTTTCCGTATTGCTTTAGTTCACTGTTAATTAAAATGGCAAAATATATATATTTTTCTGTTTGACGCTCTAGGTAGTACTTACCCACTTTTTTAACCCTGGTCAAATTAAAAATACAAAAGCAAAAGTGTTTAACCAGGATGAGTTGGTGAATTGCCAATTGTAGATTTAGTTGTAATTTTCTGTATTTGTTGGGAGTGATAAGGGGCATATTCAAAAAATATAAGCACTAAAATTAGAAACTAATTTTTTCTTGAATCATTGTTGAGAGTGTAGAATCCATGGCTTAATAATAATAATCACTACATTTTGCAATATTTTTAGATGGTAACATTAAACTTTTCCTGAAAGAATATTTTTCATTTTCCATAAGAACAACTATTATTCTAGGCGGTAAAATGATTTTTTAAAGTTCCGTCTGTTCATCCCCTGCCATTATTGTCAGGCATAGCATATCTAGTTTGTTCTAAATAAACAATTGACTTATTACCTTACTACTATTCTAAACTATTCTTGCCGATTTAATATTTTTTTGTTATTATTCTAATTTCTTTTATAGTGGATTAAGTTGCTTTAAAAGTTACTTCAAAACTTTTTAAAATTTATACGGAAAATCGAATTTCTTTTCCCTTTCTCCTTTTGACTTAAAGTTAAAGGTATATTTTTTATGAAAATTATAAACTATATTTCTTTTTTTCAGTTTTACGCCTGGTTATACAATACTTATTTTTAACATGTCCGTTGCTTTTTCTGGATTCTTCAGTAACACCTGTGGTAACAATATAACAAAAACCGATATGTGACAATTTACTAACAATTTTAACTAAATTAAACTTTTCCTCGTCTGTTTCATTTTTTAAGTTTAAATAAATATTTAATTATATCTGTAAAGCCTCGTGGGGTAGATGCTTTCCAGAAAAATTAAAATTTGTCTGTATTTTTATTGGAGAAGGACGTAAGCAAAATAAATGAAGAACATCTTAGTTAGTTGCGTTTGTAACCATGGTTACTGACTTCTCGGACCAATGCGATACACTTCTGTTCAGTTGATATTGAATAGATATTTTGAAACACTTCAAATGGTAGCCGTACTGAATTGTTTTATATAGCCCACATAGTTTACATGAAAAAACCTATAAATTATTTTAAGCACTAAAGCTAAACTAAGAAACAGCTCACTTTACATAAAAGTAAAAACAATTTTGCTTATGTATAAAATAACTCTATAATATAATAAAATACATCTAAAATATCATCCAAAAACTAAAATAGCAAGTGCGAACCTATACAATAATATTAAGAGCTCTACAAAGTTTGGCATTGCCTTTAAAAAGCCTAAAACCAGAAATAATTATTTACAAATTATATTTTCTAATTTTGACATTTAAAGTGATACCTTTCAGAACTCATTGATATCTCAATTTTTACAACTAATTACGAAAACTAAAATTTTTCGCAACTGGTGATGAAAAGTAATATATAAGTTTTGCAAAGTTTTTTATATTTTAAACTTGAATTAAAAAGAATCATATCATATTCAAAATTAGAAAAATTTCATAACTCGCATTCTTCTGCGGAACAAGCGAAGCGAGTTACGAAAAGTAGTGCTTTTCCCAATTGGTTACACAGATAACTATTTTCTCATGATGTTTAGAAGTTAATCGTAAAAATAAAACTTTTGTTCTTTCTGAAAGTTGGCAGTAAAATAAGGTTTAAATTCTGTCAATAATTTCTACAGCATAATTTTACTATTTTGTAATATATCATGCATTATTTTAATTTCAGATCCTTTTGAACTAAAAAATCGGTATGACCAGCTGAGAGAAAAGGAGAAAATATATCTTCAAAGCGTTCTTAAACACATGATTGGTTGTAAAGGGATTAATTGCACAATACACCTAGATGCATTTCAACTGAGGTCCTCTTTTTAAATAAAATTACTTCATGTATAAATGATAATTTTTAACAAAGCTTTTAACACAGTAAAAAGAGTATCGCAAGCGTCGCATTTGTGTTTGGAAAATATGGTAAGATTAACTTACTAAATATAGTCTTTTTTAAATAAATTATTAAACGATATTAAAAAGTGGTTTTATTTTTAATTAAATTTGTTGCAGCTGGCTGATCTTTTGGTGTACATGGCCAAACAAACATACAACTTATAAATTTTTACCGGAGTGTAATAAAATCACCATTCTGTTGATAAACGTGGGATCGTGATTGTGATTATAAAATAGAATTTGACAAAACTGAAGCCTGACTGGTAAATCAGTTGGTAATAGATGTTAAACGGGATTAAAATGATAAGGGTATAGTTTTTCAGTATGTACAATTTTTAAAACCGCGGTTTTTTTGTCACATAAGTATTGTTTGCCAAATGTCTTCTACTTATTGGCACCGTGCGCGATGACAACGACATCTGACGGCTGCATTAAATCATGCTTCAAAGTGGTGTGAGAGGTGTAAGATTACTTATAATATTTATTTATTTTTCGTAAATTAATATATATATATATTATATATATAATATATATATAATATATATATATATATATATATATAATATATATATATATATATATATATATATATATATATAAACCGGTTTAGCACTGTAAAAGTGTAGTACAATATCAATAGTGAATAAAAAAATTTTAAAGCTTAGACAGTAAGTATAAAAGTGTGTTTTTTTTAATTAAAAAAGTTCTTGGGGTTTTGTAAACGAATCGGCCAA
>JAHBCN010001762.1:0-107713 GCA_019359885.1 Listronotus oregonensis | reverse complement strand
TTTTTATATATATATATATATATATATATATATATATATATATATATATATATATATATATATATATATATATATTTGTAGGTTAAATACAAAATATAAGTTATTTTTTTATATTGTCATCATGTCCATTGCTTCCATGTGTAACATATATGTACTTTATATTGTTCTAAACATTCTTAACTTTATTTATAAAAAGGCTGTTTGCCTTATTAATGACTCTGCTCTTAAAAAAAAATTATCTGACTCTCTTTTATAAATATTTTTAACGTTTTTTGCTGTAATAAATTAGGCAGTATATTTCCTTTGTAGTTTCCAATAGGGCAACAAATTCAGCTATGCATCCATAAGTAGATCATCCGGAGAAGCTCCGAACATTTTAACTTGCTTTTTCTCATCTTTAAACTATCTAGACCATCAAACCCGCTATCTATAGGTTTTTTTTTCTTTTTAGTCTATGTTGGGACTTAAAGTCCTCTTACACTATCTCAAGTTAAAAAAGAATGTGTGTCCAATAAATCTTCAATAAAATAGCAAGCCTTAATAATTGTAATTTATGCAACAAGTACAAAAGGTAGTTTTTTAAGCATAAGAAATTTGCGCGAATGCCGCAATCCCATAAGTGAAAAAAATAGGTACCTTATGTATGCGTTTCATGCCATATTTTTTCTACGATCGTAATAAATAAAAACCATTAGCTACCTAAGTATTTAAGTTTAATTCCTAAACCAATAAATAAGAATTTTATAAGGTAAATAATACAAGCTTACATACTTTATTATATAACTTTTTTAATTTTTGCTGAAAATAAATTTGGGGTTGCTTCATCCTCATATTGATTATTTCTTCTGGTGTATAAGATAACGTTTACAAATTACAAATAAGTAGTCAATTAAACGTTTTAAATCACAATGTCATTTGCGTCGCCATAGTTACGTTTAACAAGACACGTGCATAGGCTACCTCGCGAACGTGAAGTAATGACACTCTACGCCAATTTTTATTACTCACATTTTACTTTTTTTAGCATGTTAAAAGAAATGTATCTTTATTTATTAATATGGGCTTAAAAAAATAGTTCGTATAACGATCGTGAAAAAAGTATTTTACTTAAGAGTGTAAATATCTTTAGTGAGATAGGTTCCTATTTTTATTATTATTAATAATAATTATATTATTATTATTAATAATAAATTGCCAATTATAAAAAAAAACTAGCATAATTTTTATAAAATATGTTTGATGATAAAATTTAAGATGTACTTATAAACAATGTTTATAATATTCTATCAATACATGTGTATATTTACATTTGTAAAAGAAACTTATCTGTCGTCAAAACAAACTTCTGGGTGCATAATATTAAAACAGCATATTTACTTGCTTTTGAAATATGTGCTTTAACTTATTTTACTTCTAAGTGGTTTTAAAACGTCAACTACAATGTTATGTTACATATGTAGTGAATCTGAAGAACTAAGGCCGAGTGTTATTTAATTACATTTCTTATAATAGAAAAATAACAGATATTTTTAAATTATTTATTTATTATTGCAACTGTTAATATGCTAAGATCCTTAACTAGAAATTTTTTTAATCTAACTTGGCTTAACAATTGGGAAATAAATTTCATACGCACAGCAAAGCAATAAATTATTTTATCTAAGAAATTACGTTAGCTGGTTATTCGAGACGTACTATTTAGTCTAAACTTATCAGATTTTTGTACGTTCCAATAGTCTAAATAATTTTTGCTTTGAAACTAGCAAGTTATGTGGTTACATTAAACTTTTTAATCAACTATGCGTTCATATAAAATTTGGAATAAAATAATAATAATTAACTTTAAAACTATTGTCATCAAAATTTATACGCAAGAAAAAACTTAATAAATACAATTTTGTGTCGCAGGTATATTAGATTAATATAAAATATACACACAGGGTATTTTAAAGGTAATTTATAAAATTGATATCTAGACAATTTTAAAAAACACGTATTAGTAAAAATGTTCAAAGTTACATTAAGGAAAACTGGCCTAAAATGATATATTTTTTTTTTAATATTTTCTTGAAATAAGCATTTTTCATATGTAAATTATGCTTCACATTGTTTTTTTAATTACTGTCGGGTAGATTATAACAAAAAAGATGACAAGTTACAGATTTTTCAAGAAATATTTATTCGAAGTTGCATTATTTATGTTACCTCACACCAATGTGGGTAAAATATCATACAAGGTTAAAAAAATTAAATAAACTTCAAAATTCCAATTTTTAAAAAATCCCTGTTATACTGCTAGAAAAAAAAAAAACACTTATTCTTAAAATAATATCGGGTTTAAAATAAATAATACAAATATATGTTAACTTAATACCACAGGGCAAAATGGCATAGACTATTTAAACAGATCGCAAATGTAAAATTTTGTTTTGGGGCTAACACTGATAACACTAATACAGGCCCATTCGTTGTACTTGGAACATTTTAACCACACCTCTTATGCTACCTAGAAAATGATTCTTTACAAAATAAACAAACCGCATTAACGGTGTCTTTTTCTTTAGTCAAACATTTAATCCGTAAATTCTAATTCTTCATCATATGCGTGGCTGGAATATATTTTCAAACGCTTCTTCACTTGTTGTGCTGATTGTTTATTTTCTTTGATTTTTTAATCTTCCTTTCCTAAATTTTCGCCGTGGAAGGGTTGTTAGTTAGTACTTTTTTTTTCCTCACGTCTCATGGTAGATGTTCTAGATGTCGATGGTATGGGACTTAGTGTTGCCAGCGAAACCATGGTTTCCCCTTTTTTTTTTCCAGTTTCTGCATTATGTGCAATTTTAACAATAGATGGTTCATATCAGCAAGATTAGGCTCAATTGTTGTACTAAAAGGTGCAAACAAAAGTTCTGGAAAATATCAGGATTCACGGGCCAGAGACCGGCTTTTCCCAAACCACTGGCTGCGTTTTCGATAGTAGTTGCTTCTTCATTTTCTGCCGTCATTTGATCTAATTTGTTTTGTCACCTTCTGGTTTAGGTATGTTTTGGGAGGTGCAAAAAAATACATCAAGGGGTTGGATGTTGTGACTATAGCGAGCAGGCAAACATATTACGAGTAGTATTATACCTTTTTTTTTTCGCATATTGTAGGACTTGCCAGTTTATGCGACTGACATGCTTGTTTAATACCAATGACACAGGTGATTCATTAGTTGCATGACTAAACTTTTGAAACTAACACACCCACTGGAACAAAAAACTTGCCAGTCATCCAGCCAGATTTCTGGAGAAGCCTAGGGGACCTGTCGAAACCCTTTCCAGTAGCCCTTCTTTTTAGTTCTTCTTGAAAAAAAAAATGTTGGAGGATTGTAATTGCCCATAGGATTTGTACAGCAAACCACTGTAATGTGAGTTCCACTTTCCGCGCCAGCAAGCCTGTCCACTTGTTTTTTGCCCTGCAAAATATCTTTGGTGGGTTTTTGACGGTTGACACTTCCGTCTCATCCACATCATATATTCTTTCTGACGCAATTTTGTAACGCAATTTTGTACTTGTCGATCACTACTTCATATACTTAAAAAGTTATGACAGGTTTATTGTTTATTAAAGGCCATTGCGCGAGCTATCGACGATTCGTCGGGTTTTCGTAATATAAATATAAATATATATATATATATATATATATATATATATATATATATATATATATATATATATATATATATATATATATATATATATATATATATATATATATATATATATATATATATATATATATATATATATATATATATATATATATATATATATATATATATATATATATATATATATATATATATATATATATATATATATATAAAAATATATATATATATATATTAATAAAGAAAATAAAACCCAACAGAACCCTAAAAGTCTGACCCCCCATGACCTTTTCATGGGCGAGTTCCCTCTGCCTCAAATAAATACATATTTTGTTTTACAAAATAATATAGCACACATAATATGGGATTCTGGCTCTCGAACGATATTTTTTTAAATTTGAGTATGCTGTTTCTTCGATCAATAGGAACATCCTTTAAATGGGACCTTTTTGTGCAAGCCTATAGGGCGGCCCAAAAAATTCACTTGGAGGTTGAAGCTAAACTGTTTATTAATTTTAATATAAACTTATAAAAATAGTAAACTTTTTTTTAAAATTTAACACATACAGGGTATCGAATAAGAATTATGCCAATTAAAATGTTAATATCGTGATATACTTGTATATTATATTTTCAGAATTTATACATTTCTGACAGTTTATTTAGGCAAATTTAAGTTAAAATAATTCTGTTTATTGTCGCAAATATACAGGGATATTTGTAATTAAAGATTTTTTTTAGTTTGTTCCCACCAAATATTTTGTGACATGTAGAGAGGTACATAGTTTTAAAATCTGCACATTTGTCTGGCAATTTTTAAGCAGAGGCATAATAAAATTAAGCTACCCATAACTAGAACATATTTCGTGCACACCTACAGAGTGTAGCATTTAGGTGGTTTTATTCACCATGAAAAGTAAAAATTCTAAAAATATACACAAATATATCATGAATCAACATATTAGTTGACATATTTTCTTCTTCGATACTGAAGCACCCTGAATGTAAAATATATTTTTTGGATTTAGATGAAGTCAGACTTTTTAGGCGTTTAAATTAGTATTAAGGAACAAGGAAGCTTTAACTTCTCAGTGGTTTTTTGAACCATCCAGTAGACCTGCGCCATTATGTCCTATTTAAAAGATGTTCCTATTGACCTAAAGAACAACATACTTAAATTTTAGAAAAATCGTTTGAGAGCCAGAATCCCATGTTATGTGTGCCATATCATTTAGGGGAAAACAACTTATTTCAAATATTTAAATTTGGTGTTATGGCAATACGGTATAAAAATAAACTAAAGAAACTGTTTACGCAAAATTTTAAATAATAATTTAATGACAATTTTATTTGTAGCGACTTATACTTTATTATCTTTATAGCGGAAAATATCACTCTTGCGACTTTGTCGGTTTTTCTTCTGTACCCTTCGATAAACATATATTTAAATTTACCTAAATAAAACATAAATATCTTTGTGTATATTAAAGGCCAAAACAATTAACAATATTTTTGAAAGAGGAAAATCTAATAAAATGCATAATGAAACCAATTCCCTATCTAAACCAAAGTTTTAATCCCGTCAAAATGAAATTCAAAGCCTTCTAGGCTTATACTATAGGGGCTTTATGAAATTTATGTAAATCCACTCATCTTTTGGTTTCGGGACAACTTGAATTGTTCCAGCTCTGAATAACACTTGACCTCCCCTTTCGTTTTGTGACAAGGGTGAATTGTCTCTTTGATATATTAGAGGAAGAAGGAAGTTGTGTCGTCGTTAATGTAACCCCTTTTATTTGCAGCGAACGTCTACCTGTAGGGAAATGAAAACAATATACTATACAATATTAGTTGAAATATACACACTGCAAAAAAAATAATTTATTTGGCAATGTGTTCAATTGTAAAACATAAAAATACATAAGTACTTTTTATATGCTTGGCAAAATCCCCTAAATTTTACAGCATTTTGCATTTTAAGCAAACTAGACCAGGGCTGAAGTCTTTGAAAATGGTAAACAGTAAAAAAAACATAGTAGAATGAAACACTTTGGAAAAAAAAAACAGAATATAACAAAAATAAAAGGAAAAATAATTTACAGGCAATCTGAGGTCGGGAAGTGGAAGGGAGTTAAGGGTAAAAAACGGTTTATCTCGATTTCCGGCTTAACTATAAGTCCTATGGAAAAAAGTAAAATAACAAAGTCGTAAGTAATATAAAGATCTAAAACTTTTATATTCTAACTTTTTCACATAACCTCAAAATTTATGTAAAATTAAAATAACCAAGTTTTTGATTTTCTATTTTTATCTTTTTCAAAGATATAATTTTTCAACAAAATTTGGTGAAAACTTACCTTTTTATGTCCCAAAACACACTGTATTTGTTTTATTTAAAATATTTATTGTTTTACCTCATTTTGACTTAATATTAAAAAAGCACACTTATTTTTAATTGAAAATTCTTCTGTCAAAATATCTGTTGTTTTTTAGGAAAGTTGATAAACTTTTTATTTGTTCAAATTTTTAGTTTCTGAGGGTGTAAAAAAATGTACATTTCTCTGGTAGATGTTCTTAAAAAATGCAAAAAAATACGAAAAAACTCAAATTTGTTATTTTTTTAATAACTATGTACAATTTTGAACCATTTATTAAAATTAACACTTTAATAACTCGAAAAACGTAAGATTTCATGTTACATTGATAATAAAACATTGCAAATCGAAATATACTACTACAATTAACAACCAAATCTACATAATGATTTAAAAAAATCGGATGTGGGATTTTTTGGTTTCTTTGCATTTTCTGAGAACATTTACCCTAGTAATGCATATTTTTTTACACCATTAAAAAGTAGAGATTTAAATAAACAAAAAGCTTACCGACTTTTTTTAAAAAAGCAGATCTTTCGACAGAAGAATTTTTCTTAAAAATTAGGGTGCTTTTTTAATATTAAGTCAACATAAGGTAAAAAAAAAACAAATATTTTAAATTAAAAAAATTACAATGTGTTGGGGACATAAAAAGGTAAGTTTTTACCAAATTTCGTTTTTTTTTTTTGTAAAAGATTTAGTTATTTGAATTTTTCACATATATTTGAAAGTTATGTAAAAAAGTATAAATACAAAAGTTGCGGATCTTTTTATTGCCTACAACTTTGCCGCTGTTTAACTTTTCTCCATAGGACTTGCAGTTTTGCCGAAAATCAAGATAAACCGTTTTAAACTAACCCACTTTCACTTCTCGACTTCAGATTGCCCGTAAATTATTTTTTTTTCTTCTTCTTGCTGTGCCGTACTCTATTCAGAGCGTAGGTGCCCTCTTGCACATATCTGTGTTGCGTACCAACTAGACACATATATGGGGACCACGGGCTTAACGTGTCTTCCAAAGCACTTGTGAGAGGGTTTACTGGGCAGAAATACTACACAGTGCTTTGCCATTGCCTTCTGCAAAGTGACGAGCTATGAAAATGTCCAATGGATACGTTACCACTACACCAGCTAGCCTTTTTCTTTTATTTTTGTTATATTCTCATTTGTTTCCAATGTGTTTCATTTTACTATTATTTATTATAATTTTTTGGTTTTAAAAATTATCGACCCAGGTCTTAATATTGTTTAGTAATGTTCGTTTTTTCTAGCACTAATAACTACAGCATTTAATTTAGTCCTATATATTTTAACCAATACAATTCTGGTTCTGATAAGAGTAGTTTTTTTTAGTATCAAACAAAGTTTTTTAAATATATTTTTTTAATAGGTGGACTTTTAAGGTAATTTTTTTTACTTCTTCAAAATGTTGGTCTTAACTAAATGATCTAGTTTAAGCTTTAAAAGTCATATTTAAATTGATTTTTTTGGAAATTTGTAATTGGCAAAAAAACATTGCTGAACATTGTTTACTTAAAATTCGAAGTGCTGTTAAATCAACATATTTTTCAGTGGCCCTGACACATTTATTAAATTTCTACTTTTTTGGTAGATTTGCACTAGCAAATATTATTCAGTAATGTTTGTTTTTCCAAGCTTTAGTTATCACAGCATTTAATTTGGTCTTATATATTTTAACCAATAAAATACTAGTTCTGACAAGGGTAGGTTTTTTTAAACGTCAAGAAAGTGTATTTAAATATATTTTTTTTAATCGGTGGGCCTTTAAGGTAATTGTTTTTTTCTACTTTGATAATATATAGGACTTAATTAAATGCTCTTGTTACTAAAGTTTTAAAAGACATATTTTTTTTTACTTAAAATTACTGTTTAATCAACATATTTTTTAGTAGAAAGTACGAATGCATTCTAAATGTTTAAACAATTTGACAATTTGTCAAAGTGGTATTTAAGTTGCTTTTTACAGGCTCGCCATATCTTTTTCCTGCGGTTTTCTTCCTAAACTTTGTTCTTCGCTCTTCAGCTTTCTTTCTAATAGACGTAATCTTTTATTAGTCCAGTAAGCAAAGGTTTTTTGCAGGAAAAAAATGTAAAAGTTTTTTTACCCGTTTTTTATGTCTTCTGAGCTGCTAAATTCGAATCTAAAGTTTTCCACCTCGCAAGGCATGAGCTTCACAATGAAATTGCAAAAAACCTCATATTTTTGACACTGTTTTTTTCAATTGTTTATCTATAACTCGTAAAACAGCGTCTTTTTTATGATAACTATAACACACTAAAATAAAGGAGACAATTTTTTTACAAATATCTATTATAACTCTAAAGTCTGGAACTACCATAACGTCGTTAGCTCCTGTTAAAAAAATTGCATTTTTGACTTTTCGCTAAAAAGGTAAAAATAGTATATAGTGCGTGCTTGTGCCCTTCTATCAACTTTATACACCTTCAAAATGAATTATTTTATGATTACCAGGTAGGTAGGTAGGTAGGTTTAAAGTGAGTGGGTATACACCCTTCCACCGCGACCGATTGGTCTATTGTGGCTCACACCTTTTTATATTTCTCCCATCAGGTCCAGACTTCAATAAATCTGATGATATTGTTGGGAGAGAGATCTTTCACCTCCCCCGGCAACAAGGTGACATTGCCGAGGATTGCGAATCTTAGTCGTGCCATTGCTGGGCACAAACACAGTATGTGTTCTGCCGATTCATCCCCCCCCCATGCACATGCGGCATTCGGCGTTTTCCACTAGGCCGATCTTGTGCATGTGGTGTTTTAATCTGCAGTGTCCCGTGTACAGTCCCACCAGAGTTTTAAGGTGTACCCTTGATTGCTCCAGTAGTTTGACAGTACATTGTTGGTTCGGTGGGCTTATGAGTCTTCGAGTGTCTAAGACCTGGAAGTCCATGCCATTACCAAAGATTTTCTCTTTGTGTTCAAGCTGATATGAACTGCTTGGCCGTTCCATAAGATATACCGATGACCGGTACCTACGCTTAAAATATGGTTGCGAGAGTGCCCAGGCTAAAGAAAAACTCTGCTCTCGGTCTCTGTCCATATATTCCAGCTCCAACACCGTCCTTGGTTTTGGAGCCATCGGTGTACCAACAGATGTCAGCCCGGAGCAGGTCGATCGTTTTTCGACTTCCTTTGTGGGTAGACTACACTGTAGGGCCGTTGTTATTGGTTGCTGTAGGCATTATGTCTGAGGGCATTCCCAGTTTGTCCCAGGTCAGGACATTCCTGAGGAGACAGGTGCTCTCCATATGACACGCCTGCGATTTGTTACTCATCGCTTGATAGAGTCTGTATGTTGCCCACCTTGCCTCTCTCCAAGTAGATATGCAGAGAAGGCAGTCCTAGCAGGGCTTCCATGGCCGCCGTTGGTGTCGAGCGCAGCGCGCCCGTGATCATTAGGCAAGTCTGTCTCTGTAGGCTAGATAGCTTTGCTTGGGTCAGCCGCTGCTGCTCCTTGCGCCACCATGCCACAGAGCCATACGTGATCATTGGTTTTATGACTGTCACGTATAGCCAGTAAATCTGTTTTGGTTGCATGCCCCAGGATTTGTCACAGATCCTGCAGCATGTCCAGAAAGATAGGATCGCCTTACGAATGACTTTTTCCAGATGCAAATTCCAGCTAAGAGTACTATCTAGTATCAACCCCAGATATTTAGCTTCTTTCGCAAATGGTATTGTTTCACCTTGCAGAGTTGGTGGTCTCAAATTAACCAGGTTTCTCTTTCGGGTGAAGGGGACATTAACCATTTTTTGAGGGTTTATTGTCATTTTTTCCCTTTGACACCAGCTTTGTGTGGTGTTTAGTACTTCTTAAAGGATGTTCGAAATCATCTCTTCAGAGTTTCCTTTAATTAGGGGAGATCGATCTGCATATGCCTGCAGATCGATCTCCCAGAGAGAGAGTATGGCCAGCAGGCATCCACCAGGAGCGACCACAGCAGGGGGGATAGAACCCCTCCCTGCGGACACCAGGTACGTCCTGGTTACATATAAGGAATTAGCAAACCTGAGTGGGGTCTATAGGTTAACTAGCCTTTTAGCTTAAACGAAATCGTACAACTTTAAATTTAAGGATAATAAGGTTTTGATAAAAGGAAACATATTTGAAACAAATTTTTATTTACACGAAAAAAACACCATTTTTAAAAAATTTTATATTCACTCGTCGTCCTCATCTGCAGAGTTATTACCTAAAACAACGAAAATGGAGAATTTAGATAACTATGATAGAAACAATGTCGTTCATGTTCTTTATGGACAAAAACTAATATGTTTTTGTACAGTAGTCCCTAATATCATTTAAAAAAGAGGTAATACCAAAAATAAGACAAAAAAAAAAAAGTCGTTACCTGTCTAAAGCTTAGGATTGCGTTTGCAGATGACTCGTTTAAAGGACCTGACTGTATATCCGCAACGACGTAATGTTTTCTTTTTAGTCCTTTTTGGTCAGTTGACTACTCGAGCTGTTAAAGGAGAGGCGCTGGTCTCTCCACTGAATAAAATATAAAGAACTTTCGGAGGGAGGGGAAATATTGCTAATGGCCTTGTATGGCGGAGACCATCGCACCACTTTAATTGATAGGCTGCGGTACAAACAGAATGTGTCATCAGCATTCAAAGTTAGCGAAAATGTATCATTCATCCCCCTTACTAGAGCTGCAGCCCAGCAACACAGTGCAGCGGCTGAGAAAAATTCAACCACCTGACCAGTGAGGATAAAAATATATTAAAGGCAACTTAATTCCTATCCAAAACCCCAGAAAAGCTTCTGAAACTCATTGCCTGCAAGTGCCGGAAGGGTTGCAAGGGCCATTGCGGATGCAGAAGGGTTGGATTATACTGCTTCAGACGGTGTCCGAATTGTAAAAGAAGGTGCTTCGATATAGAAATACTGCTAAGTGATGACTATAAAGACATTTCACCTGCATAGATCGAAGGTAATTATACTATAACAAGAAATAATTATTCTAATCTAGTATGTATAACTGTAAATTGGGAACTATACTTGCACAGATCAAAATGACATAATTATATTTTTTCCAGTGGATAGACCAGTGCATATCCTACAAGAGCTTGAGCAGTCCAAGGACCAAAAAGAAAACATTAGGTCGTTGTCGTTGTCTCAATTTATTGTAGGATTCGAGTATCTTAAGCCTAGATTTTCTAATAGTACACATAGTTTCCTATTTTTCGTTTTGTCCTGAGAGAGATATAGGGAAACTTGGGTCACCATAAATCGTCATCCTGGGGTGAACTCAAATTGCGCAGACGCTGGCTGTCTGACGGTATTTAGATCAAGCGAGCTAGCTGTATTTTAGGGTACTGCATATACGTCAGGCAAATGACAGCTGTCACCTGTCACATTTTACTTGTCAACTGTCATATGTCAAAAATCACGTGACTTAAAAAAATTAGCTTACGTGGATGAGATCTATCTTAAGGTCTTACGCATGCGTGAAAAATATGTCGGTCGTAACCTGGCAAATGTTATTTGTCAACTGTCATATCTCGGGAATCACATGACTTAGAAATGATTTGTCAAGTTAGGGATACGTATCCTAAAATCTTAAATCAATCTGCACAAAAATGGTTTTTCGTCGGATAACGTTCGGAAGTTGTGGTTAGTTTTAAATGTCAATTTACTTGTTATTTTTATTTTCTATTAGGCAGATCATTATTTTAAATTAGTTAGGTTAAGCCAGGTTGGTATTTTCCAATATCATGACCAACCTGACCTATCCTAACAAATTATTAATTGACTTCACATGTCATTGTTTCAACCTTTAAATTAAACATGAAATAAAATAGAAAAAGTCCCAGTTTGGATGCTTGGGATCTTTAGGTAGGCATTGGCTTGAATATTTCATATTACCTACAGTCTACGAAAACGAAAACGGTGATTTTGGGACAAAAACGCAACGTGGTTCTACATAATATTTATTCATTTTATTGTGATCCAGTCCAAAGAAAAATATTTCAAAAGTAAAATTATCAGTTTCATTTTCTTTGGTAAACAACAGCTTAATTGGCCGACAGTGGTGCGTGGAAAAGGTTCTTGGATTTGACCAAATTAGTTTTCGATTTAAGCTCACTTATTTTAACGGCAAAGATGCGATTAAAAACATCTATTTATCTGTACATAAAGATATTTATTCAAAAAATTATATTTATTTATATATTATATATATATATATATATATATATATATAAAAATATTATATATTATATATATATATATATATATATATATATATATATATATATATATATATATATATATATATATATATATATATATATATATATATATATATATAAATATATATACAAGACGTTTTGGAGATGTTGTGTGGTTTGGCCAATATATACTTTGGGACAGTTATTACATGGTATCTGATAAACAATATGATTTTCTCGATTTTTTGGAGTTTTGGTTTTAAGGGAGCTAAATTCCTTTTGTAATAAGTTAAAACCTTTGTGGCATACAGAAATATTTTGGGGTTTAAAATATCTTTGCAACTTTTCTGAAAGTCCTTGTACATAGGGTATTGATACAAAGTTATTATTTAAATTATTGTTTGTATTTTGTTGTGGAGGGTTATTATTTAGATTTTGTAGACGGGATGTGAAGATTGAATTAATTAGTTTTAAAGGATAGCTATTGTTTATTAAAATATTTTTGGCTTTTTTTTAACGCGTTATTTCGGTAAAGAGGATCGCTTAATTTTATTGCTCTGTCTGCCAGACCTATTTTTAAATTTTTTTGGGACATATGGTTGTGAAAAATAATTTAAATAGCGTTATTTTTCACAACACCATATGTCCCAAAAAAAACTGTAAGCAGACCAGCAAAAATTCAAAAAAATTTAAGTAGTAACGTAAGCCGGAGGGCGAAACCAACGAACTCAAAGACTAGAATTTGACAAAATACCAATTTGTACAAAATATTTTAATATATCGATATTTTTGTTTTTGTTTTAGAAAACATAAACAAATAGCCAAATTTTAAAAAAATCAACACCAAAAATGACCATTGGAAATGTAATAAAAGTATTTAAAAAAAAAAAATTAATTTTAGTATTTATATAAGCAACATCCCTTTTAAATAAAACATTAATTTATATAACAGTTCTAAACTCTATAATCTTTGGGGATGCGTTTTGTTTATAATAAGTCACCCGCCACCTCTTGAAAATATATTAAAGCCACAAAGTGTTTGTTTTGTTTTTAATTCTATCCAAGACTTCGTTAAGCAAAAACTGTTTTAACCATGTAGTTTAAGTTAGTTAATAAAATTTTTACTGAAGTGAATAAAATGTTCAATTATATCTGGAAAAACCCTTTTTTTGGGTAAGTCGATAAAAATTTAAAACCTTTATAAAAATTGTACATTGTTCACATATACTCTGAACATCAAAGCTTAGTTGTATAATTGTTTTGATAAAAAAAAATATTGAAAAAAGGCTGAAATCAGCCGAAACGTCTGAAATAAAACTTCTTTAAATGGAACTAAAATAGTTTTGATTTGTTGTTGAATCAAAAATCCCAAGAAAAAAAAAAAACTCAGTATTATATATATTATAAATTAATATATATATATATATATATATATATATTTATATATATATATATATATATATATATATATATATATATATATATATATATATATATATATATATATATATATATATATATATATATATATATATATATATATATATATATATATATATATATATATATATATATATTTAAATAATATAATTTATATAAAATATTATAAATTTATTAATAAATTACAAATTAAATAAAAATAAATAAAAATAAATTATAATAAAATTTATTTAATATTAAAAATTATTAAAATTATTAATATTATATTATTAAATAAATAAAAATATTTTATTTAATTAAAATTTTAAAATTAAAAATTAATTTTTTAAAATTTAAAACTATGCCAATAATAACTGCATCAACACGACATTATTTCTAGTCAGAAGTACAGTTATAAATTCAGTTTATCCATTTATCATTTTGATTTATTATGCCTCCAAAACTATCCACGGGAAAAAGATTGAATTGTTTAATTGTGGGGGACAACTACAAAAACCCTTTTGAGAAGCCGCTGAGATTTTCAATGAAAGGCATCCTGAAATATTATTCATCAAACTGTTGGACACATAATGGCAAAAATTTTAAAAGGAGAGGGGAGAAAACAGATTCAATAAAAATCAAGTTCAGGTCGAAGATGATGAAGATTTTGACCCTTTCAAATTATCCAAGCCGTTGTTGAAAATCCCAAGATTTCCTTGAGAAATATGGAAAAAATACTTCCTGGAAATGAAAGACGATGTCTGTAAATCTACTGCTGGAAGAGTTCTTAAAGCAAATCATTTTCATCCCTATAAACCCATCTTTGTCCACACATTGCATCCTGGGGACTTTGATTTTCGGTTTGATTTTTTTAGCTTGGTATCAAGGGGGATGCATGAAGACGACCCGTATCTTTATAGAAAAAAATTTTTTCGACGAAGCCTTTTTTTTTTACGTCAAATGGAGTTGTTAGCTCCCCAGAACATGATGGTGGAGTACAGCTAACCCGCGTTTGTTATCCAGTGTCGGGATGTTTTTTTAAGACAAATGTGTGGTGCGGAATTTTAGATAATCAACTGATGGGGCCCCTTTTTCTTCCGGGGTAATATAACGTCGGATGTTTACCTTCATTTTTTGGGAAATCAGTTGTCTGACTTTTTTTAATGGCCTTCCACGTGACATTAGAAATACTTTGTGGTATCAGCATGATGGTGCGCCATGCCATAGTTCTCGAGCTGTTAACGAGTTTCTTCAGGAAATGTTTCCCGGGCGTGGATAGAAGATTTTTTTAGAAATTCATTGGCCGGCGAGGTCCCCGACCTGAACCCACTGGGTTACTTCCCTTTGGGGATATTTAAAGGAAAGTGATTCTCACCGACCATTTAAAATATCGATAGCTTAGAAAGGATAATAACCCAGTGTGCTCGAGAATCCCTCAGGGTTTTTTTGAGAAAAATTGTTTCAAAATTCTCCAAGTTTAAAAAAAAATGCATGGAAAAAGAAGGTGGCTATATTAAAATTTGAATTATACTAATTTTCTTTGTTATAAGTGATACATTAATTTGTTTTATATTAAAGCTTTTACTTTTATTCCGTTCTGATTTACTGAAATACAAAATATATATTTTTCGTAGGTGGCTGTGGGGTTGAATTAGATATTTTAAAAAATTTAAATTTTAAATAATTCCTTTAAATAACTTTTCTTTGAATATTGCAAAATAAGGGTACTTTAGTCTTGGATAAATTTTCGTTTTTTTTGCTACTCTGTATACGCTGGTATTTTTAAACTTTTTGGTAGGGATTTTTAGTTTCTAAATAAGCAGAACTTTTCTACATCAAAATGATTTTGTTTCGACTGTCAGTAAAAAATTTTCCCATATGGCAAGAACTGCGGGACACGCTGTATTATATATATATATATATATATATATATATATATATATATATATATATATATATATATATATATATATATATATATATATATATATATATATATTATTTTCCAGTTTCCATTGGCCGAAGTAATCGTTCTGGGGATTTTAATGTTCATAATAAGGATTGGCTAGGATCCAAAAAAACTGATACACGGCAGAGCACAGAAAATTTCGCAATCAGCAATTTGCTCACCAATCTAATTATGGAACCACTATTTCCTAGGGTTCCCCCCCAAAAATTTAACCCCCCAGATTTTTTTCTTTACTTCCACCCCCGAACTCTATAAACATCAGTAACTGCTCCCCTTGTCGCTCTGACCATGGTTTGGTCACCGTATTTACTCCACTCATTTTGAGGCAACTGGAAAGCATCCCGCCACGAACCGTCTGGAAATACAATTGGGCGACGGGGATGGTCTGAGAGATTTCCAGCTACCCTTGGGACCCTTTACCTGCTTTTCTACTTTGTTTCTTCCGAAATTTGTAAAAAAATTTAAATGAAACAATTCAACTAGGCATTGAGATCTATATTCCCACATTAAAAAGAACCCCATAACTTTAAATCAAAAACCCGTGGTTTTCTAAATCCTGTGAAAAAGCCAGACTTTAAAAATGCCACAAAGTTTCTTCAACCCCAGTCCCGAAAATCGACAGGCAAAGAATGAAGCGAGAAATCAGTATAATCAGACCATCTCAGAAGAAAAAACCATTTTAACAATAGAATAAAAGATAAAGTTCTTTTTGCTCAAATGGCTAAAGCTTTCTGGTCCTTTGCCAAAATATTAGTCAGAACTTTGCACAAATTCTTTTCCACCCCTAATTTCCTCTGAAGATGGAATTGTCTCTACCCCCAAAAAGGGAAAAAAGCCGAACTATTTGCCAAACAATTTGCAGCCAATTCTACGCTTGATCCTCCTACTAATCTTCCCCTTCCAACGGTTTTCCCTGTTTCTCATAAAAAGTCCATAAATTTTTAAAGTTAAACAAATAAGCGTATTCTTTCTTCTCTTTTTACTAAAAAAACGTCTGGGCTGGATGGCATACTTAAAAAATGTGCTCCCGAGCTTGCACCCATCTTAACTCGCCTTTTTGAAATATCTTACGACACGGGCATTT
This sequence comes from Listronotus oregonensis, assembly GCA_019359885.1. NCBI lineage: Eukaryota > Metazoa > Arthropoda > Insecta > Coleoptera > Curculionidae > Listronotus > Listronotus oregonensis. The sequence goes on along the minus strand of JAHBCN010001762.1, from coordinate 90,991 downwards.
TCCCGGGAAATTGGAAAGTTGCACGGGGCAACCGCCCAAAAAGTATCCAAAAGTCTCCCTTCCAAATATAGACCTTTTTCTCTTCTTTCAGTTGTTTGCAAAGTAACAGAAAATTCATTAATTCCCAAATCTTAAAGTATCTGGAAACAAAGATCTTTCATGATAGACAATATGGATTTGTCACAGTAGATCCACAGCTGATCTCCTTCCTTTGTCTCACACAACTGGAAAAAAGCCTTGAGTTTCGGGGAAACCCAGATCGTTGCTCTTGACATATCCAAAGCTTTTTGACGGTCTGGCATGATGGGCCCTTTAAAAAACTTCCTTCTACGGTTTCTCCACCTAAGCTTTGCTCTGGCTTTCCAGTTTTCCCCTTTTTAATCGACGTATATCAGTTAGTGTAGATGGTCTTTCCTCCAGCTTCACTAAATTAATGCTGGGGGGCACCAGGGCTCAGTGCTGGCACCCACGCTAATTCTTCTACAAATTAACGATCTTTCTCTCTTTCCCCAATCAATCACATTCATAGTTTTGCTGACGATAGTACCCTCCACTCTAGTATTCATCTTAAGCCACCGTGTAATCTTTATTTCGAAAACAAGCGCAGGTCAATTTTCATATCTCTTTCACAAGACCTCAAACTTATCTTGAATTGGGCGCCAAAATATTGTTCAGTTTAATGCCTCGAAAACACAGTCATGTTCCTGTCGCGAAAAAAGTCTGCAAATGCTCATCCCTTACATATGATCGGCCAAATTCTGCAGAACAAAGAGTCATTTAATCTTGTCGCGTTACTTTTGAGAATAACCTTAACTGGCACAAACACATTTTATCCATAGCTTCGGCAGCTTCAAAAAGATTGATTTCTTCCGAGCCAGAAAATATTTCTTCTTCCAATTTGTACACTCTGTATGTATCCCAAATCAGACCCTCTTTAGAATATTGTTCTCATGTCTGGAATGGTGTCCCCTACAACACTTAGCATTCTCGACTCCATTCAAAGAAGAGTCGTTCGTCTTATTAATGATCCAACGCTCACAGAAAGGCTTCCTCTTCTTGCCCACCGTCGAGCTTCGTAGGGGATCTGTCGCTCTTCTATAGGTATTTTCACGGCTTCTGCTTAGAGGAGTTGGCCAGTATAATTCCTTCTCTGGCAGCTCCCAACAGAGCAACACGTAGTGCAACTTTTATGCATCCTTTTACAGTTCAGTTAGAGGCCCGAACTTCCCGCTTTCTTCGTTCCTTCATCCCTAGAGTGCCAAGACTATGGAACCTGCTGCCCGCAGAAGTTTTTCCTTCTCCTCCCAATCTTCAAAAATTTAAGTCCCGTGTGAACAAATTCCTCTCACCACACTGGTACGTTAGTACTTAGGCATCAGCCTTCGTGAACTGTACCAAGATAAAAAAAAAAAGAAAAAACCTCTAATAGTAAGATTGGGATAAAAACATTTAACAAACTTTATACGCGGTGTTCAGAAAATTAAAAAAACTTAAAATGGTACAAGAGTAAAGTGCATTTATTTAAGAAGATATGGAAATAAGTTACTAGGAAAAGTTGTTTAAAATTAAAAGGTAGTATTCAATACCAATTTTCGAAAAAATCGGCCCACTTTTATTTATTTGTGATTAAAATTTAATTATTTTCAAATTTCTAAATTCCAATTCCAAATTTTTGTACTAGTAAGCGTTGATAGTGACAAGCTTTATTGACACTTCGCTTTTATAATTCATAAGCCGCAGTACCGTCAGCTTTGAATGCTTACTTAACAGCAAAAAATTTGATAAAATTAATATTAAAAATTCTAATTGATATTAAAATAAATTTAATCACAAATAAATAAAAGTAAGCCGATTTTTTCGAAAATTGGTATTAGAGGCTACCTTTTAATTTTGAACAACTTTTCCTAGTAACTTATTTCCATATCTTTAAATAAATGGACTTTACTCTTGTACCATTTTAAGCTTTTTCAATTTTCTGAACACCGTTATAAAATATGTTAAATATTTCTATTCCAATCTTACTCTTAGAAGTAGCAAAGTTTTTTATCAAGAGTAGCTACTGTAAATATATATATATATATATATATATATATATATATATATATATATATATATATATATATATTATATATATATATATATATATATATATATATATATATATATATATATATATATATATATATATATATATATATATATATATATATATATATATATATATAATATATATATATATATATATATATATATATATATATATATAATATATATATATATATATATATATATATATATATATATATATATATATATATATATATATATATATATATAATATATATATATTATAAATACGAGAAAATGTTTCATACAAAAGTTATAGGATCCGTAGAGGTACACATTCTAAAAATATTTGATTGTATACAGGGTGTCCCAAAAAAGCGAGGCAGCATAAAAGTACTATTTTTTAAATAGCAGTACCCAATTTTTTATTCAGAATTGAATTGAGTAGGAAATTCTGCGTATAACACAATATTTTAATTAAATGAGTTTTGCGGTGTTGCCATGCTATTTACAATTTACGAAAAATTTTGAAAAAAACAGCCTAAACAAAAAAGCCGCCGAAAAAATAACTGATTTAAAAATTATAATACTTTGTCATGTTTCTCTTAACATCACGGATGACAGAATAATTTTGTAAAAGAAAACTGGCTTTAACTTGCACAGGGTGTTTTTTACGGCGGTGCCAATATTGCAGTTTTTAAAGTAACATAACTTTATTTTTTTAAATGGAACACCCAATATTTTAATACGCCATGTTGTTAAGTATTTTATGATTTATAAATTCTTAATTATAAGTTATGTTCCAAAATGGGCCGTTTTGCCACAAATTTCGATTTGTGGCAAAACGGGTAATGAATTTTTCTAAAGAATAACCTGTTGATATGGTTTTTATATTGGGCGCAAGTGACAAGAATTGTTTATTAGCTACCAGACTTTACCATGAAGCTTTTCCTGAAAGAAGGTAGCCAAGAAAGGAGGCATTTGAAAAACTGTTAGATCGTTTTGTTCGGGCGCGAAAAGTGGATTACGAAAAGGCCGATAGAACTAAAACTGCTAATTCGGGAGAAAATTCTTTGACTGTTTCCCTTAAGGTTACAGAGAATTCGCATATATCTCACAACGGACAATTGCAAATGAAACTGATATAACCCGGCAAACAGTTCAGAGAATTCTAAATGATAACAAAATGCATCCGTACCACATCCAGCTTATGCAGGAGTTAAATGACCAGGATTATGGTGCCAGAGTACTTTTCTGTAAATGGGCCCAACAACAAATTCAACAAGATACACATTTTTTTGATTATGTTTTATTCGCCGATGAATCTACTTTTCACAAAAATGGAAATGTAAATCGTCATAATTTCCACTACTACTCAACAACAAATCCACATTTTATGGAACCACGTTTGTTAAATGTGTGGTTTTCATAATTGGCAAATATTAATTGGTCCTTACTTTTTTGAGGAACGAGTAACCGGTCAAGTTTATTTGCAATTTCTTCAAAATGACTTGCCACGCCTGACCCACGCCTGACCCACGCCTGACCCACGCCTGACCCACACCTGACCCGCCTGACCCACGCCTGACCCACGCCTGACCCACGCCTGACCCACGCCTGACCCACGCCTGACCCACGCCTGACCCACGCCTGACCCACGCCTGACCCACGCCTGACCCACGCCTGACCCCCTACCAAACCTACCCCCTTAAGGGGAAGATGTGGTGTTTACACGACGGGGCTTCAGTCCATCATACAGCAACAATTTACGAACATCTGAACAATGCTTTCCCTAATAGATGGATAGGAAGAGGTGGGCCATTTCGATGGCCCCCTCGTTCGCCTGATATTATAAAAATGGACTTCTTTTTATGGGGTTGTGTCAAAGATCATGTCTATAGAATCTCTCCAACCACTAAGGAAGATATGAAGCAACGTATAAGAGAAGTTTCTAGAAATATCAGCAACAATATGCTTAACGAAGTTAATCGATGTTTTGAAGAACGCTTTGAGACTTGTTTAAATAATAACGGCGGCCATATCGAACATTTATTATAGTCTTTTTGACGTCTACCTGTTGTTTATAGTCTCTTATTTCGTTATTGTTTTTATGTTTTATGTTCGTTTATGTTACTTATATTATGTACTTTGTTGTCGAAATAAAATAATATACTAAAGTTTAAAATAATGTTTTAATTATTATTTTGTTGTGAATATTTTTCAAAACTTCTCTTATACCTATCAACAAGTTCTTCTTTTGAAAAATTATTATTTTTTTAAAATCAGTTTAACTACTGCAAGAATGACAGATTAAAAATATAAAGTTATAAAAATACTTTTGACGTGAAATAATAGCCGCTTTTGTTAAATTCATGGCCTACCATAAAAAAAAACAACAGAAAACAACGATATTTGTGCATTTTCCATTAAAATCTAAATTTGTGGCAAAACGGCCCATTTTGGAACATAACTTATAATTAAGAATTTATAAATCATAAAATACTTAACAACATGGCATATTAAAATATAGGGTGTTCTATTTAAAAAAATTAAGTTATGTTACTTTAAAAACTGCAATATTGACACGGCAGTAAAAAACACCCTGTGCAAGTTAAAGCCAGGATTCTTTTACAAAATTATTTTGTCATCCGTGATGTTAAGAGAAACATGACAAAGTATTATAATTTTTAAATCAGTTATTATTTCGGCGGCTTTTTTGTTTAGGCTGTTTTTTTTGCAAAATTTTTCGTAAATTGTGTCTAGGTCTCACACGCATATGTCATAACTGGTAGTATACACTGGTCAAATGCTTTCTTTTTTAGTGAAAGAGGCATTTTAGATTTGAATAAAACTGAATTTCTTCCGTATGCACTCCATGCTAACTTGATTCTTCGGTTGATTTATGGTAGTAGGAATCCTGATCTATGTATTAGGTGGCCCAGGTATTTGTATTCTTTTACTACTTCCAGATTTGTGTTATTTATTAAATTATTTTAATTTTTGCAAGATTCATTTTGAGACCTACTTTGTTACTAGCCCCATTCAATTCATTTTATTTTTGTTGTTGTAATTCCGCAGGGGTATTGGCAATTGGAACTGTGTCGTCTGCGAATCTTAGATGGCTAAGGTGCTAGTGGGAAATTCAGGAGTTAGTTTCTTGTATATCACAACTCTGGCTTAACTTCTTCATATATATTTGCTAGAGTTTCTATATTCGGTTTGTCGATCCCCTGATTTGTTAAGGCTTCTATTATTGCTTTGGGATAAATCGAGTTGAAGGCTTTCTCAAAATCTATGAACGCTAGAGCTAGTGGTAGTTCATAATCTTTGGTTCGGCTGATGATTTCCCTTAGCGTATGTATATATATGGTCAATGGTAATAAGCCATTTCTAAATCCGCTTGTTTTCGGGGTTGTGCAGCATCTAATATGTTATGCATTCTATTGTTTAGGATTTTTGTAAATATCTTGTATATTACTGGTGGTAGACTTATTGGTCTGTAATTTCTGAAGTCCTTTTTGCTGCCTTTTTTGTGGATTAGTATTATGTTGGTGCAATTCCAGATTTGTGGTATGTGTCTTGTTTGTAGACAACTGCTGTAAATTTTTGCTAGAATTTTCCAAGTCTTTTTACCAGCATATTTAATCAGTTCGGCTGTTATTCCGTCATTTCATGCTGCTTTTCAATTTTTTATATTTTTGAGCGCATTTTCTACTTCTTCCACGGGAACTTCTGGGAGTTCGTCTTGAGGTTGGAGTTTTTTTTTTGTTCATATGTCTCCGGGGCTTTATATAGGTCACTGTAGAATTGGGTTACCAGGCCTATTGTGTCTTCCTTGTTTGTTATTCGGACATTGCTGTTTTTTAAAACGATAATTTGCTTCTTTCCAATAATGGGAGCTTTTTGACGTTCTTGTAGCTATTCCCGTTTTCGATTGTAGTTTGTACAAGTTTTTCGTTATAGTTTTTAATGTCTTCTGCAATTTTCTTTTTTATTGTCTTACATAGTTCGGTGTATTCTACTCTATTTATGTTACTATGTATTTTCATTTGTCGTCTTTTTTTTAGAAGTGCTTTAGTCTCGTTTAAAAGTTTCTTATGTCGGTTTTGTTGTTTCTATTAGCTGTTGTAAGTGTACTTCTTGATGGTGAAGCTGTTGTTTAATAGATTTTTGTACTGACTGAAGTTTTCTTTTAAATTATCAGTATCTATTTCTATGGTTGTTGGTTGTCTGACTAGTTTTAGCCTTTCTAATCGTGTGTACAATACTACTTTCGCTCTAATTAATCTATGGTCACTACAAGTTTGAAACTTGTTAAGATCGCTTACATCCTTTATAGTGTTCCGCCTGCTAGTCAGGATGAAATCTATTTCATTTTTCGTTTCTCCATTAGGTGCTTGCCAAGTCCATTTCCTATTTTTGTTCTTTTTAAAGAATGTATTAGCAATGAATAGGTGCTGGTGATGGGCGTATTGTACCAGTCTTTCCCCTCTATCATTCCGTTCCCCAATTCCAAAGTTCCCTAGCAGTTGTTCTTGCCGTTGTTGTTTCCCTATCAGAGCATTGATGTCTCCTATTAAGGATTTAAAGTGGCAGTTGCTTTTATTGAGAGCTTAAGTTATTTCGTTATAGAATTCTTCTATTTCTTCGTCCAAGTGGTCGATCGTCAGAGCGTAAGCTTACACAATTTGTACGCAGTATCTTTTCGATATACGAAGTGTTAGGCTTGCTACTTGATCCGAGATGCCCGTTATGTCTACAACCCTATTTTTCCATTATTTTTTAATTAAAAATCTTACGCCACTTGTTCTTCCTGTCGGTGTTTCTTTATGATATAAGGAGCTGCCTGATTCAAGCTCTAATAGTTCTTTTTCTTTCCGCCTCACCTCACTGAGACCTATGAAGTCCCACTTGATATTTTTTGCCTCTTCCTCCAGCTTCATTAATTCACACTGGTTTAATAATGTTCGGCAGTTGTATGTTGCTATATAGCAACACATATTATATTTTAAAATGTAACTTATAAAAACTAAATAATTACGCTACTAAATTTATCATAAAATTTTACATAAATATGCAATTTATCTTTTTTTTTCTAACTTCATTAACAGCCGAGATACAAAGGTGTACTAGAGTAGTCAAAATTTAAAAAACGCCCTGTATCTCCGACACGAATCAGATTAGCCGCATTTTGTTTAATCGTTGCAGCTGTTTTGAAAATCAAACTCGACATCGTGCTATCAGATTTGCTCTTTCTCCTGTACATGATCACGTACATCACTTGATATATGATACTACCCACTAAGCAAAGAACATCTTGAGCACGTTTTGTAACGTTATTTAAAAGTAACTGTGATAACGTTTAATTTTAAACGTTATTTTGTCATGTCTGTTTCGTTAAAAGTTAACATATCGACCTTGTTTACTCTAATGTACCTCGCACAGAGATTGTTACATTTTTTAACAACGACGCCAAGTTTACAAAGAAAGATTTATTAACTTTAGAATTAGTACATAACCTTACTATATTTTAAAATCAATTGTGTTTTGTGTTGTAAGTTTAAAGTTTTTTCTTGTTATATTAAAAGGAAATATGGATCGGAAAGTAAGTATATTACACCATTTTGTACTACACTTTAGTTTTTATGTATGTAGGTGTATAAATAAACTGACCAAAAATCCCAATTTTGAAGGTCAGGTTTTTAAGCCATAAGTTAAGAAAATCCAGCATTAGTCGTTTCCTTAGGATAAAGTTGCCATTTGTCCCAAATATTGGGGGTAATAAGCCGGATTTAATTTCGGAAGGTACCTTCCATTTCCTAGATACATATAAATTAAAGAAAGTATAGATTAAAATTTGATTGCTTTATACCTACCTACATAATAGTAATTAATGTTATAGGACCAGAAAGTAGCGTTTTGCAGGTTGGGACAAGCGGTTTCTAGGGCGAGAGGTAGGCGAGTCCTGGAAGCTTGGCGAGATCTGCAAAACACTTGTTTTTCAGTCATGTAATGTACAATGTTTTTTTTTGACCGAAACTATTTAAAAATAACAATATTTTAATGATCGAAAACAGGTCTATTTATCCGCTTGACATGGGTTTGACACTTATTATAACAATAAGAATAATTTAAGACACCCACACTACATTAGTACTAAGGCTCAAGCCTTCGTGGACTGTCCGAAGATAAAAAAAAATCAACTGAAGTTCGTTTCCGTAACAACTATAAACGAAAACAGCTGTGCTGTAAATAAGCAGCTAATTTTTCATTTCATGGATCTGTAAAGTAACAAATGTGTCTAGAAAAGTGAAAAATAACCACTTTCTGGTCTAGCCCGAAAAAAGTTACTTTCTGGCCAAAAATTCTACAGAAAATGGGTATTTTCCGATCGGTCGAAAAATAGTTTTTAGGGGACTTAAACAGCAAAAATTGGGTATTTTAAATAAATGAAATATTTCCGTTAAATAAATTTTATCAAAGTTTTAACTTAAAGCATTTACTGTGATGTATTATATTTTGTAATTTTAAGGGTAATTATTTACAAGTACCCTATTTCTGGCCATAAAAAATAGATGAATTTATGGAACATCATATTTTTTTAAAGTTTTTGTTCTTACGGCGGATTTATGGTGATGATAGCGAAAATACCAAAAAAATATTATTTTAATTAAAAAATCAACTTTGAAATTTAAATATATATATATATATATATATATATATATATATATATTATATATATATATATATATATATATATATATATATATATATATATATATATATATATATATATATATATATATATATATATATATATATATATATATATATATATATATATATATATATATATATATATATATATATATATATATATATATATATATATATATATATATATATATATCCAAAACAAAGATAAAATAGAAAACATAAAAACTAATATTTTTTAAGTTTTAAAGGCATAAAAGCTATCGAAATCTTTATTTTTTCCTTTTAGACATTTTTTATCATAAATGCGCCGTAAAAACAAGCAGAATAAAAAAAAATATAAAAAATGTTGATTTTTCATCTAGATATGGCCAAAAATAGGGTTGACCCCGCTTGTAAACAATTACCATTTTTGAGGCCCTGATATTAGACAGTTGACACATTAATTATAATAATAATAGAATTATTAGAAAATTAATTATGAAATAAATTGTAGATGCAGTTCAGTCAGTTTTCAAATAACAACTAATCAGAAAGTGGATCGGCAGTTAAAAAGAGAGGCATAGGTTTAACATGCTCGAGTGAAGTAACTAGTATAACTGTAAGTAAAAGTTTCCTTAAGGGATAAACTGAATTTTTGTTTGAATTGTTTATCAAATAGAAGCAAAATAACAATATAGTACAAAGTTTCTAAACGTTTTTTCAAAATTGGGTGGTTTATCAGTAGTTTACTTTACCATTTAGTAATGGCTAATCGAGTAGCTAATATTAGAGAAAATTCCGACTATGTTTTAAAAAAATTGTAGGCTTTTAAGCCATAACAAGGTTTTTATCCTTTATATAAGGAAAATAAAGTATCTATGACACTACCTGCAAATACAGCTTTTTTGCCAACCTGCGATATAAAATTATCTTTTTAATTAATGAAGCAATTATGTCAGTAACCAAAAGTTTTGGGGCCCTTTTTAATATACTTGGTATCGTGCGCCTCCTAGTGATAAAGTCACCAACCTACTACGTTTAGTGACTTAAAGCCATCTTCATTATACTAATTCTTATTTTAAAGCTGTAATTAAATCCTTAACAAAACGATTTACGACCATACTTAACGAAACATTCTGTTTTTTATCATAAACCACACATTAAGGATCCCCAAAGATATTTTAGTAACTAAATAACGGAAATATTACAAAACACTATTTTGTTTATAATCAACAAAAAAAACCGTCTATTTAAATCCTTAGAAAATCCCCTTTATAACGTGTTATATAACGGGATGTTTCAGAAAATGTGTGGCCTAAGCAATGCAAAATACATAACAAGGCCGTTTAAGTTTCAAAACTAGAACGTTGTATTTTTAACGTAACTACGATTTTGTTAAGTTGAAGGAAATATAACGAAACTATTAGGTTTAAGGCGCTGTTATTGTTTTAAGATGATTAACGTAACAAAGGAACAAGAAAACATAAATGTAACGTAATAAGGATGATTTTTTGCTTAATGGGTAATAGCCCAGGAGTGATGACGGAAAAAATATTATGGAAATTTAATAATATATAATTTATTTAAAATATTTTCGGCCATTTAAATCCACGCCGACCAAGCAAATCATATTCGTCTAAGTGTTAACTTTTAATTTTTATTAAAAATTTTAGTAAGCTTAATCACGGAGCTTTCAAAATTGGAGGCTCCTCGCCTATAAGAAAAAGAAACAAACTAAATTAGCTTTAAGCCTTAACTTTTAGTTACTAGTTTATTTATTGAAAATCATTAGAAACAAATTACTTATTTTATTACCTAAACTAATGCTGTAAAATTTATAATTCACATATACTACCTTTTGGTATGAACACATTAAATAACCTCCCACGATCTAAATTTAGCAATAACAATGGCTGTCATGTTTGGGTAACAAATGGTCTTAAGAAAATAACTGCTTCATATACTAGGGTACCTATGTTAGATTACGAAATATCTTATATGTTATCTTGGGCAAATAAGGAATTAATTTGAGAAACGCCATTAAATTTTTTGTTTAAGATCTACGATTTAACTGACAATAGTAAGTGCAAGGAGCTTTATTCGGTCCTCCATTTATAAGTAGTTGATTTTAAAAGCACATGCTGCATTTGCAGGAGAAGAATAAAATGCTAAGTATGTAAACATGTTCTGTTATCGAAAAATGTACTGTCCTACATAAATATTGCGCCGTAATGCGAATCTTACAAAAGCACAAAAAAGAGTCGTTTACCTTTAATGATCCTATTCTTATAGAAGGCTTTGTTTTCTTGTCCATGAACACGCTGTCATTTTTTACGTATTTTATGACTTCTGCTCGGAGAAATTAGCAACATGAAGTGTCATTAACATGTATCCTTTTACATTGAAAATTTAAACAGAAAACCAAAATGTTCTTTTTATTTATTGTTTTATCCCTAGAGTTTATATCCTTTTTACAAATATTTAAGTTCGGTTTATAAACCACTCCATGCTTTACTTACATACACGGTAAGACTTAAAGCGTTCGTGGACTGTCACAAGAATAAAAAGAACGCTATTTGTTCATAAGAATTATTTTATATACACAATTACGGCCTTTAAATCCAAGAGGGTAACAATGGATAAATTTGCATATTTTTATAAAACTCTCCCAAAATTAGGCAAATATTGTCCCACATTTAAAGAAGTTAATTAATTATGTTTTACTCGAGGGTATAAATACCTTGTTGATACGGAAAACGTTTTAAAAAAGTATTTTTATATATTTTTTTAATAATACGTTTTAAGTAATATGCTTAAATTTTTTAATTTAGTTTTTAAAAAATAAGAGTAGTAATAAGATAATTTACTTTTTAAAAATCCATATAATCTAAACAAATTAAAACTTTTATTTTTTTACTCCTAACTTACATCAAAAAAGTCAGCTAAATTAGAGAAATAGCAACAACAAAATCTTTAAAAAAACAGCTAAAACCGGTAGTGCAACAACGATGCGTCCATAAAGATGACGCAAGTCAACGGAAGATATCATCTAATACCAATTTTGGTCGAGTGGGTTTCCTTGTTAAAAACATATCCTTACTTTGTGGTAGAAGCAAAGAGAGCTTTAAATTTTAAAATCCCATTTATATTTCAACGAATTTTGAAAAGTTGTAGGACACGTCAAAATAAAACCGTTTCGAAATTTGGGGCCGGTTGGAAATAATTTTTATATGATATACTGTATTTAAAAATATTATGTTGCTTTACATTTTTTTTAAGTTTTTAAAAAAATTTCCGTAATTGATATATTTATTTTAAAGTTATTTGGGCGGCATTTTTAACGGAATCCGTGCTATGTTGATCAAAATATATAGAAATTGTAAAAAAATAGATTTTCTTGGTTAATAAGAAACTTTTTTATTCCTAAACTTAAATATTATTTACTAATTACATTTTTAACTTATATTAAATAACACCTAATACTCCTAGTGATTATCAGATTCTATTAATATCTACTAACACAGCAGATTTTTTTAATGATATTATTAATATACTTGGCGACAAATAAAAGTAAAATAAATTTTAAAAGATTCTTTTTTACCAAATCATTTATAAAATTATTTTTTTTGTAGCCAGTTGATTTAAAATAAAAAACCGTAAGAGATACAAGGTCGGTTAAATTGAGGCAAAGTTGTGTAGTGTGACGCTAAACAAAATGTCGTTTTGAAATTTGAAAAGTTTCGTTTACTTCCGGAGATATCCGGAAAAAAAAAATTCCCGCAAGAATGTTTTATTTTTTTTCCTTTAATCGTGTCCTTTGGACCTTCTTAAAGCAATGACAGCTTAATATTGTCAAAAAATTAATTGGATCTACGAAAAATAAGGTTCTTCATCTACTTGGTCTACCTTCTTTGTCTAACAAATGACTTTTGCTATATTAATGAAAGATATCACATATTATAGAAAATAAAACTTTTATTTTGTCCAGGATATGGCACATAATTAAAAATTCCTTTCGTAGCCTATTGAAATCAAACGTTTGCTTTGACCTAAGGTTAAACTAGTCCAACACTACATTTAACATGACAATAAATGATAAATAATTTAAATCTAGATCTCAGTAATAAGCGTATCTGCTGATCTACCGAAAATCTTGAGGCTAGTTGCGACGCAAGTGATCAAAGATATTCCCCTGTACCGTAATGCAATCGTTAATTTTTTGACGAATTCGTAAAACCGACCTAGAAATGCTTCTTCTGTTTAAAGAGGCGAAGGCATGTAGAATTCGCAGTCTTAATTTATCCCTGGTGTTAAAAGTTCTACGGTAAATGACATTTTTTAAAGTACCCCACAAAAAAAATCCAGAATTTCCATCACACCTCTTGTTCCAGCGGCCCGGAAATTCCCCTTCGAGAAGTTGACGCACAATTCTGCTATTGTGAGCAGGTGCGCCCTCTTTTTGGAACCAAGGTGTGGCAAATCAGCTAGCGGGATATCCATTATCCATATCCAAAATTTTGATCGTTTTTTAAAAAATGTAAATATTGTTTAGCCGTTAAATTACCCTTAAATAAAAATGGTCCCAAAACTCTATCTCCCAATATCCCCGTCCGAACATTAATGTCAAACCTAACCTGCAGTCGTCCCTGCCAGTTTGCTTCAGGATTTTCGATAGACCAGATGTGGCGATTGAAAATACCACAAATTAGTTAATTTGGTCTTATCAGACCAAACTATTTTGTTCAGAAAACTATTACCTTGTCTGTTTATCTCCTCCCGTAACCACAAACAATATGCGAGTGGTCTTTCAGGATCACCGGGTTGTAACGTCTAGTTAATATAAATCTTGAAGGGTTTGTAGGAGAGGTTACTCAAAACTCTCCAGCACTTCACATGGTAAAGCCCCGGACTATTAATTTTGACAGCTGCTTGTTGCGTGGAGGTGGACGGATTAATATTTTCCTAAAAGGTATATTTAAATTTGCGTTGCATTTGATGGGAACATCTTGATCGACACGACTAAACTTAGGAATTAATTACCTGATTAAGGACAGTATAAATATATCTCTCGGAGAGGGAAATAATTTTGGAAGCAGAAGGCAAAACAAAAATTAAGGAAATCAATAACGGTGTTCCACAAGGCTCAGTTCTCGGTCCTATACTGTGGAATATTATGGACGATGACCTTCTGGAAATTGAACAACCTACGAAGGTTTAACTAATTGGATTTGCTGACGATGTGGTAGTTGTAACAGCAAAAACAGAGGAGTCATTGATGAACAAGGCAAACACGGCTTTGCTTAAGGTAGCAAACTGGTTAAAAAGTAAAAACCTACAACTTGCTCCTGAAAAAACGGAAGATGTTCTTCAAACAACAAAAAGAAAAATAGCACAAATAACGTTTAATGTACAAGGCACTATAATTCGACCAAGTAAAGCCACAAAGTATTTGGGGTATGTCTGGACACGAAACTCTTATTTGAAGAGCACATTAATTAAACAATTATAAAAGCAGAAAGAACCATGACTGCCCTGATGAACTTGATGCCAAATATTGGTGGACCAAGAGTGTGGTCCATTCACAGATCCTATATGCTACTCCAGTTTGGGCCCAAGCGATACAAAACAAAAACATGCTTGCCAAACTTAACAGAATTCAGAGAATCCTTTGTCTTCGAACATGTAGTAAATACAGAACTATTTCCCTGGCTGCCGCAGGAGTGCTGTCAGGCATACCTCCAATAAAACTAATGGTTTTAGAACGTAAAACAATTTTTGATGGAGATTCTAAGCAAAATGCTAGATCTTCTTATCTTATAAGATGGCAGCAGGAATGGGAAAATGAAGCTCACGGACGTTGGACGAACAGACTTATTCCAAATATTGAAGTATGGCTAAACAGACCGAGTGGAGAAATAGATTACTTACAGATGCTCTCGGGGCATGGTTGCTTCAAAAAGTACCTGCTTGATAGAAATAGAGCAGAGTCGGACAGCTGTCTATACTGTGGGAAAATGGATAACGTCGAGCATACACTCTTCGTCTGTCAGAGATGGGAAAATGAGACACAGGTGTTTGTAAAAACAACAAATTTAAATTTTAACGCTGAAAATATGATGGAGATGTTAATATTGTCAAAGGAAACCTGGGGCAAAACTTATAAAGTATTAAGAGGGATAATAGAAACAAAAGAACGGGAAGCCAGAATAAGATGGAAAAGAGCATAAAATAAGAAAGCCCGAAGAAATGCGAAAGCGGTTCCGGTACGGGTAGCCTATGAAGCTGAAAGTAGGGGAAGGGTTTAGTGGGTCGGCGCTGTCCGGACTCCCACACTTCCACGTGCGCTAGAACACCAAGCACGGGGTGTGCATGGATATGCATTCCTAATCCCTACTATATAAAAAAACATATCTCTGCGATGTCTTACTCCCATATTTTTGGCGTATTTTTGAAAACGAGCCATTTTTGAAAAACGTGTGTTTATTGGCGTCTAAGCATTGAAATAAATCAATCGTTTGACATATTCAGTCATTTATAGTAAATAACAAGTATCCCTTTGTTTTTAAAGCTAACATGATTAAACATTCATTTAGGCCTCGTGCCATTTTGTTTAATATACATAGTTTTTAAAAGCTAACTTGTTTTTCAAACTGTATTTTAGCGCCCACTCATAGCACCTTTTGTAACATTAGTCAAAAGATTATGTGCCATATCTTAGACAAAAAATGGTTTTATTTTCTATAATATGTGAAATCTTTCATAAAGATAGCAAAAGTAATGTGTTAGACAAACAGATATAGACCAAGTAGATAAAGGACCTTATTTTTCATAGATCCAATTAATTTTTTGACAATGTAAAGCCGTTATTGCTTTAAGGAGGTATAAAGGTCATAATTAAAGAAAAAAAAAACCAGAACCGTATTTAAAAAAATTAAGTTGATGGTAGTTGCTCGGAAACATAACGTCATGTTTTAAATTTAATAACGTCATTTTGTAGAGGAAAAGTAGCTGTGCTGACGTGACGTTTATTTTAAAATATCTTTTTAAATAAGGTTAGGAAAAAATAAAATGGTTTTTGCGGAATTCGGTTTTTTCCGGATATCTCCGGAAGTAAACAAGTAAACGGAATTTTTCAAATTTCGAAACGACATTTTGTTTAGCATCACGCTACACAACTTTGCCTCAATTTAACCTACCTGATCTCTTATGGTTTACGAGATCCCAATGCATACACTCGAATTTAACAATCTGTATATATATATATATATATATATATATATATATATATATATATATATATATATATATATATATATATATATATATATATATATATATATATATATATATATATATATATATATATATATATATATATATATGTAATTTTGTAATTATTTAAACTTATCCTTACTATTCCGACAAGCAATGTGTTATTAGAAAGGGTCTCTTTTTTAATCTAATAGAGAAAAACAAAAAAATAAAAATAAAACATAAAATATTTTATAACATTCCCGTTATATAAAATTCTGCTACAAGGTATTACAACTAAATTGGTTAATTATATTAATAATAAGACGCATCTTACAGATAATAACCGTTACTTAAACTAAGGTTAAGTTTTGAAATAATATCAACTTGCACGAATTATACATTGTGCAACCATTATTCGCAAAAATAAGAGTATCTTGATGGCTTCGGTATACGACCTCTATTTATCTGCGAAAATAAATCAAGATTTACCTAATGAAACGTAAGATTTACGATTCTATGTAACCCTTATGCAATTGTTACGCCAAATACAAGACATGTGTTTGTTAATAAAGAAGATATTTTTAAAAATATATTATTTGTTTCCATAATAGGGTTTGGACCATTATTTGCCGCCAAGTATATTAAAAATGCCATAAAAAATGTTTCTGTTGTATTACTAGATATTAATGAAATATGAAATTTAATAGGGGTATAAGGTGTTATTTAATATAAGTTAAAAATGTAACAAATACACTTAAAAACACATTTTTCTTTTTTTTTTCTTTTAGTAAATAATATCTTATTTTAGGAAAAAAAATCTTCTTATTAACCACCAACTTTTATTTTTTTTACAATTTCTATATATTTAAATTATCACAACTTGGATTCCGTTAAAAAAATGCTGCCCAAATCACTTTAAAATAAATATCTTCATTAAGTATATTTATTTAAATCTTAATTACAATCTAAAGCAACATATTATTGTAAACCACAGTACATCATAACAAAATTATTACCAACCGGCTCAAATTACGCAAACTGTTTTATTTTGACATTTCCTACAACTTTTTAAAATTCGTTGAACTATAAATGGGATATTAAGCTGCGCTTTGCTTCTGCCAAAAAGTAAGGGTTTGTTTTCAACAAGGGAACATACTCGACCAAATATTAGGGGACATCTTCCGTTGACCTTGTGTCATTTTTATGGGTGCATCGTTGTTGCACTACTCATTTTCGGTGTTTTCTTAAGATTTAGTTGTTGCCATTTCTTTAATTTAGTTGACTTTTTTGATGTAAGTTAGGATGGCATTAAAAAAATAAAAAGTTTTAATTTGCTTAAATTGTATGGATTTTTTTAGAAAAGTTAAATAATCCCGTATTACTACTCCAGCTTATATTTTAAAAATTAAATATAAAATATAGGCATATTTCTTAAAATGTATGATTAGAAAAAAATATAAAAATACTTTCTCAGAACGTTTCTTGCATCAACAAGTTATTTGTTCCTCTCGAGTAAAACGTAATATATAATACAATATATGCCTTAAATTTGAGAGTTCTACATAAAATATGCAAATTTATCCATTGCCACCCCCTTGGATTTAACGTACGTTTTTCGTTGGACATAATTGTGTATATAAACAATTCTAATGTTTACCCTTCAAATTCAGCCATAAATTTAAAAATAAATAAATAAGAAATGGGCTGGCGCCCCTGTATAATTTACCATATAATACTACCTTGGTGTACAAAAATTGTAATATAACATAAACAATGTCAAGTTGGTAGGGGTAGAAATACAATCACTTAAATGGCCGACCCTGGTCAAAAATATAAGGACCTCGAACTTCTAGGAAAAGGACTGAGCTTAATTTAAACAAAATATTTGGTACGAAAGTGGGCCCCTTGCATATATTTTTTATTAGCTAAAAATAAATCCTTGTGCCCAACACCTTTTCCAAAATGTTTTTTTATACGAAATTTTAAATATTTAAATATTAAACTTTGGTCCCAAAACAATATTGATGTCATAAGCCACTATCCACATGCCTCGCTAACACAGGCCACTGCAGCTAAGTTCCAATATTATGTTCCGAATAAGAGAAAAGTGAACAGACCAGCAAGCGGAGCTAATCCAAATGTTGAAACAGATTTGATGTTTAATCACTGGATCAGTGTGAATTCTATTTTTTTTAGAAAGTAGAATACTATTACCTATTTTCGCTTGACACAAACCTTTTAACAAGAAAAGTATTGCATTGTTTTAAAAAGTTAGTAATCATGATTTTTACCTGCCTTATTTTCTGTTATTTTTTTTGTGTTAATTGCGATGATTTATCTTGTCGGTGTAACCTATTACATTTACTCTGTGCATTTTTTATTAACATTCAACCATTTTATGCATAATTGGAAAAAAGGAACGCGATGTATTTTCTATTTTTACTTTAAATGAAATAAAGGAACGGAGCAAAATAGAACTAATATTTTAATTTGGCAGGTTTCGTGCACTCATAGGCCGTCGTGGCTTAACGTCAAATTTAAAAAGCCAGGCGTAAATTTCAAATCGTAATTGGGTAATCGTCATAGTCGTTTAGCAGATGGTTATTTAATAGGCAAAGAAAGACTTTCGATCGGTTTTTAATTAAAATAAATTTAAGTCTATGGGCCCACTGTGGCATTGCAGTTGGCACACATTTCGAGGACTGCATATTATCGGTTTAACGGTAAAAGTTACTATGTTTCTTTGGTTTTTTTTTAAAGTTGCTAAGCTACCGTTATTTTTTATTATATAAAAAAAACTTATTAACGACTCTATGACTAATAAACTTCTCTTGTAAAATTTATTGTGATTTTTGTATCAAATTATTGTTATTTTCTGAACCACAAATTTTAACTTAGTGACTTTTACCTTTAAGTTAGTTGTATCGGGACAGTCGAACAAATTCATTGTATATAACTGTTTTAAATGTTAAGTGTTTGTTTGTCACTTCAAGTTTAAAAATGTTCATTACACAACAACAAAAATGGGTGTTTTTCGTGGGAAACCCATTGGTTTTAAGATTGATTTTTTGTTATAAAAAAAAACACATATACCTGATGAAGGCCCTTCCAGGCCGAAAAGTCGTATTTGACATAAATTAAATAAAAATTGCTTAATAAGCAATTGTTTTTATATATTGCCTAACCTTGCCGCCAAGAAAATCCAGATAATTTAGGAAAAGCATAAACTATATATATATATATATATATATATATATATATATATATATATATATATATATATATATATATATATATATATATATATATATATATATATATAATATATATTATATATATATATATATATATATATATATATATATATATATATATATATATATATATATATATATATATATATATATATATATATATATATATATATATATATATATATATATATATATATATATATATTTTTATTATTTGTTTTAAACATCTAAAACATTTTAAAATCTTCAGGACATGCACAATTAAAATATTTATTTATACTGAAACGGCAGTAAGCAGTTCCTTCCGTATCCTGAGACAAGATAAGAGTCCAAAACATTTTTTTTTATTTACAATTAATGTTAAAAACAGTTTTATAAAATATAAAGGATAGTATTTGTTGTTTTTATTTAGCTACGAAGATTAAATATAAAAATAGGTTTTTTTAAGAAAAGTTATTATATTATTTGAGTATGAGGAGAGTGAGAAAAATAATTTTGCATGATACGATAAAACTGAAATTAATTAATGACGTTGTAGTAATATTGGTTTAGGTTTTTAATATCTGTTTTATCATTTATAGAGTTTTCATGTTTTTTAATGAAAAGCATTTCTAAAAATTCTCTTTTTTTCTGATTTGGTTCTGTTATTAAAATTGTTGTGTCCTGATAATTAAAAGTATGCTTTGCTTTATTTTCGTGTTTAATTAAAGCTGTTTTATTTTTCTTGTCATAATTATGCCCATTTAATCGATTTTTGAGATATTGTGTTGTTTGGCCAATATAGACACTAGGACAATCGTTACATGGAATTTGGTAGATAGTATGAGTTTTTTGGTGTTTAGGGGTTTTAGTTTTTAGTGTGCTAAAGAACTTTTTTTGGAGAATATTGTGGCTTTTATGACACACAGCGATATCATGTTTTTTTAGTGTTGTTTGTAAACCCTCCGAGAGTCATTTAAAACGTATGAGAGGGATAAATATTTAATTGAGTTTTTATTTATTGTATTTAGGTTAGGGTTATTTGCTTTTTGCAATCTGTTATTAAAAATGATATTAATAAATTTTTTTGGGTAGCTATTTTTGATGAGAATATATTTAGCTTTGTTGATAGCCTTAGGTTGGTATTCCAAGCTGCTCAGGTTTATAGCTCTGTCGGCAAGGCCGACAATCACAGATTTTTGTTGCGATATTGGATGTTGTGAAAAATAATTAATATATCGTCCAGACTAGGTTTTTTTTGTATACCATTCTGTTTTAATATTATTGTTTTTGTTGTGTAAGGTCATATATAGAAAGTTTATTTTACTGTCGTTTTTTAACTCTCTGGTGAATTTAAGTTTTTCGTGAAAGGCGTTAAAACAGTTAAGAATATAGTCACATTTATTCATAGGAACTGCTGTAAGGCAATCATCCACATATCTAAAAAAGAAAGGAAGCCGAAAATCCAGTTTCGCAATTACTTTTTCTTCGAGGTCCTCCAATACCATCTGAGCTATGACACTAGATATAGAGGAGCCCATTGCACATCCTTCTACTTGTTTATAAAAGTTATTTTTGTACATAAAATATGTTGATTTTAAAGTTAATTCAATAGCTTTTAAAAATTCATCCATTGGTATGTCTGTGTAATTTTCAATTTCCTTCCACGTTCTCCTAATTATTTCAAGAGCAAGCTCAACTGGTATGTTTGTATACAGTGAAACCACATCTAGAGATATAAGAATGTGGTCCTTTGGCATATGCATATTGTTTTTTATTTTTTGCAATCCCAAGAGTCTTTAATGTATGTGTTACTTTTGTTTATGATGTTTTTTAGAATATTTCTAAGAAATTTGAATAGATTACTTAGTGGGGATTGTATACAAGATACAATAGGGCGCATTGGAATACCTTCCTTGTGTAATTTTGGTAACCCGGGGCTTGCGCGTTGTGAATTTTTAGATTTTTTGCATTGTTTGGTGATAGGTATGTAATTTTTGATTTCCCAGTGTTTAATAAGATCGTCGTTTTTTTTCTGCAAAATGTTAGTTGGGTCACTGTTTATTTTTTTATACGTGCCGGGATCATTCAACAGCAGTTCCATTTTTTTATCATATTCGTCTGATTCCATAATGACGGTTTTATTTGATTTATCCGGCCTTAATATCTTTAAATTCGGATGTTTTTTAAGAAAAGATTTTATGTTAATTTTTTTGCAAAGTTCTTTGTCAATTTTGGCATATTTTGTTTTATACCGTTTAGAATTTAATTTGTTTTTATATGTTGTAAGAATATTGCAACAGTTTGGTCTAATATTGTCTTTTTTGTCAATACTAAGGTTTTCAATTGAAACTTCAACAGATGAAACAATTTCAGGGATGGGAAGTTCATTTAAGTTTGTGATTGGAGAAGCAAAATTGGATCCTAAACTAAGTATATCAACAGCATAATCAGGAATTTCTACGTTTGTCAGATTTTCCAGCCAATTTTTTTCTATATTAATGTTTTGTTAAGAGCTATTTTTTGTTCTAGAAATTAATGAATTAATTTTGTTTATATTTTTTTGTTTTATTTTTGCAAAAAACGTTTCGTACTCTTTAGTTATATTGTTCAAATAATTTTGAAAGTCTTCTGCTGATAGAATTTCTTGAAGCTTATTTTCAATTTCCGATATTTTATTTTCTAAGGATTGTATATTTATAATGGTGTCACTTGTTAGTAAATTAAGTGTGCCAGATCTAAAATTATTTAAAACGGTTTCTTGAAATTTCCTTCCCAGGTTAGCGGAACAAAATGTGATGTATTTTACTTTTAAAAGTAAGTAAGTAGATGTATGTGTATATAAGTGTTTTGAAGTTTTTTATTATTAATGGACAGATTTCCTTCTAGGGTAAGCCAAAAACATAATTAATTATTGTAAAATTGTAAAGTCATTTTATGTAATACACAAAAGAAAAACGTAATAATTATAATTTTAGATGCATAAACACTGATAAAGGCTTTTGCCGAAACGTTTGTAATTAAACAATATGAAAAATTAAAAATAACCTTTTAATTTCAAAATAAATGTGAACCAAAACTCCCAAGAAATTAAATTGAAGAATATGTTATATATATATATATATATATATATATATATATATATATATATATATATATATATATATATATATATATATATATATATATATATATATATATATATATATATATATATATATACCTAACATCTTTTTCAAAAAAAAATTATAACAGATCCAGAAGCATTGAATATTCAAATACAAAACTTCGGCTCCAAAAGAATATTGACGTCACGAGCCACTATCCATACACCTCGCTGACACAGGCCACTGCAGCTAAGTTCCAATATTCCATCTCGAATAAAACCGAAGTGAATAGACCATCAAGCGGAGCAATCCGAATGTTAAAACACATTGAATTTTTAATCACTGGATAAGTTTCATTTATATTTGTTTATTTAGAAAGTAGAATACAAGTACCTGTTGATTTTTATTTGACGAAAACTTCTAAACAAGAAATATATTGTATTCTTTCAAAAAGTTAGTAACCATGATTATTTATTTGCCTAACTTTCTGTTAATTTTTTTGTGTTGATTCAAATCTTGTCAGTGTAATTATCTTTTACATTTACGAAGTTGCATTTTTAATTGACATTTATTTGATTTGACTCTAATTGGAACAAATACACGCAATAATTTTTTTGTTTTTGCTTTGAATAACATAAAGAAACAGAGCAAAATAAAACTCAAATTAGAAGTCAGCAGGTCTCTTGTAGTCATAAGCCGTTGTGGCCTAACGTCAAATTTACAGGGCCAGACGTAAATTTCAAATCAAAATTGGGTAATTTTAATCGTCGTTTAGCAGTTGGGTCTTTAATAGGCAAAAAAGAGATTTAACGGGTTTTTGGATCAAAATAAATTTAAAGCGAAGAATCCATCGTAGAAATGCAGTTGGTATTAATTTTAAAGACTGCATATTATCAGTCTAGGGTTTATGGGTAGATGTCACGAAGTGCCTGCCGTTCTTTAAAAAAGTAGTTAGGCCAGCGCAATAGCTTGCCGTAAATATTTCATGATATGAAAAAACTTATCATTTACCTTTATTATAACTACTAAGTCTCTCTTGTGAAATAATAAACCTAATACTAACGGCTTTTTTTCCTTATGGCCATTTTTGTATATAATTATTGTTATTTTTTAAACCACAAATTGTAACTTGGTGATTTTTACCTTTAAACCAACCATGTGTAAAATCTAACTTATCACCTGGGTAAATTCGTTTAATGCTTCAATCAGAAGTAATTTTATTACTCCAATTAAATTAATAATAGCGTTTGGCAAACCAAATTTTTTTTCATAAAATATTTTATAGGTAGGTATCTTAAATCTTGATATGTAGGTAAATGCGACGTGTCGTGTTGAAATGTTTATTTACTCATCTTGGTGTTTTCTTTGTAACGTTCTATTAGTCATCTTGAAATACGTATATTTATAACGGTATGTTTCTTCACGTTTTTAGTTTATGTATCTAGTTGCATTATTTAAAGTGAGATCATAAAGATAATCTGCAGGACTGGATTAAAGTCATGTAATACTTATTGCAAATTGCTATTTGTTTATAAATATAAAAATATCAAACATGAAAAAACATTTATCTTTATTTTTTGCCAATTTTTGACAACAGTAAAGTCAAATCTGTTTGAACATTTAAATACATGTGCCTATGTGTGCTTGCGAATTTCTTTTATCCTACTTATTATTTTGTTTTTGTTGGTTAATTTATTGTACGTATAAAATATATTTTATTAGAGTTTTGGGTTAATTTTTTTTATCAATTAATTTTTTTTTTAGCATTTTTCTTTCGTAATTTTTAGTTTAAAGTAAAAACGGATTTATTTGTAATAAGTGGTAAAGGGTTTCTTTTGATTATTAAAAAAAATTTAGTAATTTTCGTACATGCTCTAAAATTTGATGACGGTTTTAAGCGTTTTCCCTTTGGCACCACACCCAAAACTGGTATTAATAGGCCAGGCCGTTACAATTACACGTAACATCATGTTAACCAATAAAAAAGGGCATAATCCAATGAATAGTTTCTGAAAAATGTCTGGACAAATATAGATACAAACATACAAGCATGCATACAGACATACGTTCATACATACATACATACATCTAAAATATTTTGTATGTTTAACTGAAAGTCCTAAAAGTTTATCATATAAAAATATATTCCAGTTGTCATAATATAATACACTTACGTATTAAATAATAATCTTATTCTCTTAAACCGTGTTAAAAAAGGTGAAGAACTTAAGTAACTTAAAACGTGAAACTGCAGCAAATTTTAAAATAATATTACAATATATTGTGGCCACGGATTTCAAAAAGTTTTTATTTTTACTCGCTAAAAATTGGTCCTGGTCCCGGGTAATAAGACTAAGTGTTCCCAGGAACTATTAACTTCTACACACTGGAAGAAACAAAATATAGAAAAAACTTTAAAAAATCTTTAAAAATTAAAATACATATTTACGTTTTGGTAGTAAGTCTACGACCGTCAAAGAAAAATAAACCTTAAACACGTTTACTTAAAATAAAAAAAAAACAAGCCTAATATATAAACAAAAGTAGAAAATGAATGTTATTTATTAAATTTGTGAGTGTAATAACTTTCACATAGGTAAAACTTCCAGACCATTAGCCTGGAACAGTTTCATCAAGATTTATGCACCCACCTGTATAAGTTTCATTTTAATTGCAATGAAATACTGAGGCTTACTTAGCTCTTTTTATCAATCTTTTTTTGTTTCGAACAACAAAGTCTTGCAAATCCTTCTTTTCCTTGGTATATCCTCAGAGCTAAAATTCTTTTGGTCTTAACACTTCTATATCTTACAAATTTTGCATACGATGTATAGTTAAGAGCCTTATTTACCTTGTTTTTTCCTTATTTTCAGGGGGATATTTAGCTTCTCTATGCTAGCGGTGATGTTTTTTTTATGCCGTGTCTGTTAGTTTGGTTAGGTGTTTCTTTTTATTGTTTTTTCGTAGAGTTTTTTGTCTGAAACAGTTAGACTGGGTGATACCTTTTGCAATTGTAGATATTTGGACCTACCTGTGTTTGTTTATATAGGTTAATTTTTTTTAAGGTTGAGTTTTGCCATCTGTCAATTTGGTAGGGAAATTTCGTTGGTTGTTTTTGGCTGTTGTCCCTTATGGTCCAATTTGCCAGCTTATTAGTAGGGGAATTTTCCAGTCTTATTTCTGTTCTTCTTTATTAATTTGGGCCCTTTCTACTTAAGACTGTAACCATACATGGTCGGCTTACCGAAAATGGTCATTTCAGGCACTGCCTCCAGGAGTATATACTCCAAGAGGCATAATTCAGTGTTGTTCCTGGAAAGGGTCCTCCGGTTGACACGGGCAACTCGTGGGTCAAGATCGGGGATTAAATTTTAATCGCTAAAGATTGAAGACATCTGTAAGAGATTTTAAAATAAACCGATGGAAAATCTTCGCAAAAACTGCCATTTTGTTGTTTGGTTAATATTTTTAAGAAATAGTGCCGAAATTTGCAAAGATGGTGCTGAACATACAGGATTTGCATTGGTTTAAAAATTATTAACTTTTTTGTTGTGCACTGCACTGTTGTGTAATCGCTCAAGCAAGCTCCTGCAACATCTAGGAGACTTCCATTTTCTAGTCCGTAAGAAAACTGGTGGAGCCATAACAAACTCACTATTCCTTACCCTAAGCTTCGGGTAGATTTGCACGCACACCTACAGCCTGTTTTGGCGTGAAGTTAACCTGTGCATAGGCTTATTAAATTTTGTGTTGTAATCTTTTTTTGAGACTCATCATAGTTACAGTAATTTTAATTACTAGCACTACTTTAAACAAAGTACATGGAAGGCCAAAGTCATTAAGGAACATGAAACATATATTAAATATAACGAATTACATTTTTTATCAGTCTTTTTAAAATGCTCGCAGTATTTTTGCAAAAAAATTTATTTAAACAAACGTAAAACCAAAAAAAGTGTATTTATGTTATTAAGTAAAGGTAATCATATAGCCTCAATATTATTAAGTTTATTTAAATAATGCTTGATTACCTTTGCTTAATTTAAGGGGAATTTTAAATAAATTTAAAATCAATTAACTCACCAGACTTTTTATTTTTAAAAATAATAATTATACCAGTTACAAAAAATTAACATGTCAAAAATTCTAACCCAAAGCTATTGTATTACCTTAAATTTTAATATTTAAATTAAAATAGCTTTAATTTTAAATTTTGTTTAATTTTCATCAAAAGTTTTTATGATGGATTATATCTTGAAAATGGTGGTAGACTTGAAACCAAACGAAAAAAAGTAATTAATTTTTTTGTTTTTTTTGTAAGTTTTTCTTTATTTTGTTTCAGGAAATATGCCAGTAAATAAGCGTCAATAGTTTCTAAACACGCAGTTTCTATAACCGTGGTCCCATCTTTAAAAGTATAAAAATGGCAATTTTAGGCAAGTAGCCAACAAGGTCATTTTAATATACGAATCCGCAATAACAAAATCCAACATCTTTACTATCCATTACAAATAATATTTGTTTTTACAAAAACACATTTTTAGTGATCTAGGGACCCCAATACATCAAAAATACAGGAAAAACGTTATGCTATATATATATATATATATATATATATATATATATATATATATATATATATATATATATATATATATATATATATATATATATATATATATATATATATATATATATATATATAATATATATATATATATATATATATATATATATATATATATATATATATATATATATATATATATATATATATATATATATATATATATATATATATATATATATATATATATATATTTATATACATTTTTTGTAAAAGACATTAAAAGTAAAATTTTGCAAGGCCGACTCTGGTTATCTAAAATAATGAGGACCTTATAAAAACCAATTAAAATTATTTCAATTTGAATGAAGAATCTCTTATTGTTTTACGTATTACAAAGTATTAAATAAGGCAAAGTAAATAAACTTTTTGTGCAACAGATAATTACCAGAACATAAAGTTATTGTGAGACTCTTTTAGTCTTACATCTGTTAAATGAATAAATGATCTTTTCTAATGGAAAATATTGATACGTGGATTATTCACTAAGAAAATGTACATTAGGTACTAATAAAAGTATTTTTTTACTTACGTTCCCCATAATATATGGTGCTCCAAAACCTTAGTTACCTATTAACGGGTGTGATTGTATAAATGATGCTAATAATAAAAAAACTTCTATAAACATGTCTCCTACAAGGTCTCGTAAATAGTTTACAAGACGTTAAACTTTTAATAGTTTTTAGTTTTTTATCAAACACATTTTTAGGGATATTGATTTTAAATTTAGAAAACAAAGTAGTGTGATGTTTATTACATTACCATATTAATTTTCTTAAATTTCTATGTTACTTCTTCCATGTCATAACCGTTTAATCCCTTCCGAACTTTATTTTTTATTGCAAACGTTTTCTTTTAGTAAAAGAAATAAATTCCACACTTTATTGCCTACCTTTCTCTTCTTTTATTTTTATTTTTAATGTGTTGCACCAGTTTAGTAATATTTGAAAAAAAAAAGGTTAATTAATGGATAAGGACCTGAAAAAAGTAACTCCCTGTAAAAATTAAAAAATATATATTACCCATTTATTTATGAACCTTGGTTTTGGTAGACTGTGTGCCAAAATTTAAAAATGTACAAGAAGTGTTAAAAGACCTAAAAATAAAAAACTGAAAGTGCATACACTCTTTAATTATTGTAAACGAAGAAGGAGAGGACATATGTCAATAGGACGTTTTTTTCTTAAATTTATTTGTACAATTACACTCTCAAATATGTACACTGATTTAGAATTACCCTGTACATAATAAATAAGTATTTAATAAATAGTATTTAAGATGTGTAGAAGTATCTAATACTAAGAAATTTTTTATCCATTATTTTAGTACCGTGTACAAAAGCATTCATAATTAAATAAACGGTTTTGTTATAGGCAACTAGATATACACAAAACAAAGAGGTTCGATTAATGCTATTATTGTGTAATATATTTCTATCCGTGGTAATGAGAAATTAGTTTTGGTGTACCAAACAAGTACGCAATATTATATAATGGAAACTTTTATTAAATTAGTCATATTTTGGATCCCTATTTTAAGGAGAATCGACTTCTGCATATTTGTAATTGTTATAACATTTAGCTTGTACCTTTGTATTTAACAAAAACTTGTCATTTGAATATTAACATTGAGACATTTTTCAAGTTTATTGACTAAAACCGAGAAACTTTCCAAACAAAATAAAAATTTGATTACAAAAACATTGATAAATTTGCTAATAAAATGGTCTTTTTCTAATTGCTCTTATTAATACTCTAGTTTGTTAAATATTTGTTATCACTGACTATTAACTGTTATTAGAGGGTCCACAAAAATGCTATTAAAGTAACACAATCATATCCAGCTTAATGTAGAAAAATGTAAGTTTCATAAATGTCAAACAAAAGGTCTGTAGCACAAATTAGTTTAAACAAATCATATTTACAGGAAATTGTTAATAACAAAAAATAAATAAGAATATACCTGACATAGTTTTTTGGGCTTAAAACAAATTAATATGCATGCATTTTGGATCTATCCAATGTGGTACACTACGACCATTATAGTTTTTTTGCCTTTTTAGTTTTGTTACCGAATAAGGTGATACGCGTTTACGAAGAGTTCGCCAAAAAAAAAATCAGAATTTTTACTTTCAAAAAACCCAAATTGTTGGCAAATACCTTGTCCAGGCAAAGAGCTAAATAATTAAACTAAAGAAAATATAAATTTACATGAGTTGAGAAATACTTTTTTAAATAGGTCTCCAAATCCTTACCTTGACCAAAGACAATTGTAGTTATAGTGATAACTACAATTGTCTTTGCCTTGCGGGTAAGCGGGCTTGCGTGTTCCAATGATCTTTAGAGCTAGACCGGCAGGGCCACTCATACGGAAGGTCTAAGAGAGAAAACCAGACTAAGAAGAAACCCCATAAACCCCGATTCAGTGGTGTTATGCGACCGGTACCAAAGGAAGGATGGAAAGTGTCGTGCAGGGAGCACGGGGCGACCTCCCAGAATAACTAGCCTGTGCAGGGGCATCGCAAGCGCTGGCCATTCTTTCCCTACTATTTGTGGGCTCAATATGGATGACCAAAGTAGTAAATACACTTCATAGGTCGTTCCGCTGCCAGGACGGAAAATCAGCGTGCTGTAAGCCAACCTGCAGCATAGCAAGGCTGCAACACCATTCCTTGCTAACACTATAAGGAACTACGAACCCTAAATCTACGGAAAAAAAAGTAAGAGGTTTAGGAAACGTGGGAGAAAAGCTAATATACAGAAGAACCTCGGACGTCCCTAGAACGTGCATAATAGTCAAAAAGACATCAAAATACTACCACTTACTGATTTATGTTTTAGATACCTGATATAGTTTTATAGATCTGGTAGCTATTAAAATTACGTCAGGGGATAAGGCCATGCCGGTGGAATTAATTTTCGGATCGTCATGTCTACCCTTTGATGACCCTGACCTACCACTAAGCAAGGAGATGTATGCGATGCAAATGCACACTACATCACCTGGGGAAGCACGAACACAAACCAAAGAGGTGAGTCTTTTATTACAATTTATTATAAAAACATGGGCATGGGGTACTAGATATAGCACTAGCTACAACTTACATTGTATGCAAAGTTATTAACTATCATGTTTCTAAGGGGGTAAGTTACTCAAATTATAGACACATAAACTTTACAATAGAGGACATAAACCTATAAAAAAAACATATCGCAACTTTCGAAAAACGGACTGGGAAGTCTTTAGGGCAGACCTGAAATTTACTTTAAGAGGAACAAAGCAAAAAATAAACAACACGCCCGACCTAAAGATGATGGGGATGGGGATGAGGATGCCATTATTTCTGCGTACAATGAGAACTGCTCGCTGGTGATAAGAAAGTGCATTAGAAATGTGCTCTGATGGACAGAAGAACTCATTAAACTGAAAAAGAGGACTGGAAAAGATTACAACAAGGCCACATCGGATAGGAAAACAAACACGTAAGTCCTTACCGAATACAACAAAGCATTACGAAAAGCTAAAAGAGAATGAGGAGGCATGGTAAGGAAATAGAAAGAATTCAAAAAGCAGCCAGACTCCATAAGATTCTCTTAAAAGAACCTTAAGCACAAATATTTACTTTAAAGAACCCCACAGGAAATAACACAAGAATAGAAGATGAGACCATGAGAAAACTACTCAGAGCATACTTTCCGGATGCAAAATCCAACTTGTCACTGAAAGACTACAAAAGCCCATAACTGAAGCCCAGGGTACTTCTTCAGGGAGGACTGGCAGGTAGTAAAACTGGTAATAAGCGCAGAAAAAATAAATTGGGCAATAAACTCATTTAAGCCGTATTAATCGCCAGAAACGGACAGCATCTACCCAGTAATGCCCCAGAAAGAAGTTTTTACTACATAAACTATGTCTACTTTTAAGAGACAGCTTAGTTTTATGCTATATACCAACAACCTGAAAGCTAATCAGAGTAGCGTTTGGGATGGGGCAAAATCTTTAATAAAAATAAGTCTGATGTCGTTCGTGCTAAAGAGAGAACGCACTTACTAACAGACCTCTACATAAGGACAAATATGCATACAAACCAGGAAAGTCCACAAAAACAGCATTACATAAGCTTGTAGAGAAGGCCAGATATGCCCTTAAATACAAGGAGGTACTAATGTGTGCCTTTTTGAATATAGAAGGAGCGTTTGAAAACAAGTACCTCCCGTAGAGGGATCAACGCAACAAGCTGAAGGAGGATAGACTGCATGCTTAAAAGTAGATCAGTATATATTTCAATTCTTGAAGACACTTTTGTAGCTCGGGTTGGGCAAGAATGTCCGCAGGGGGGCGTTCGGACCCCACTGTTATGGAACCTTTTTATGGGCAACCTACTAAATGTCCTACAATTGGAAGGGCACTAAACATTGGGATACGCAGAAGATCTTGTCATTATAGCCCAAGGAGAATTAAACAACACTGTTAGGGATAAAATGCAACAGGCCCAAAACGTGGTTACCAGATGAACGGGAGAGAAGGGAGTAAACATAAGCCCTTTCAAATCAGCCTCAATTGCTTTTACCAAAAGAAAAAAATAGATGACCTAGTACCCCCTAGTCTAAGAGGTAAAACAATTAAGATCGTGGTTGAATTTTTGGTGTCATAAAAAGATTTTTACCTTTGTAGTTTTCGTGGAGTAACTTAAGAAATAAAAAACCAATAGTGTCTAATAATAGCTTACGCTGAAATAACGTTATTAGAAACATACTTACAAATAATTATTTTTACATTTTAAATAAAAATATTTAGCAGATAAAAGCATTATAAACCTATGCAGACAAAGGTCCCTAAAAGTTGGTATTTTGCAACTTGTTATTAATTGTAAAACACAACATTAATATAAAGCTTAATCTTCAAGTAATTGTCAATTTAAAACGAGAGTGTTGATAAATGGCATCTTTATACCAAAATTAATTAATCCTTTTTACTTTAAAATTTCAATGACATTAAAGAAATTATACTCTTGCAGAATTTTAAAATAGGGTATAAATCAGTGCTATTTATTTGTCGAGTCTTCAATATGGATTTATGCTTTTATTAAAGATGGAAGGTATATTCAGGTCAAAAAATATTGGAAATTTAATAAAACGAAAATTAATTTTAATACAAAATTATGTTTAAGTATTGTCAATAAATACTTTTTAAGTTTCGAAAAATAATTAAAAAAATAGTTATTCTTTTATAATTTAATATTTTATTAATTACAACAATGTTATCAATAAAATTAAGATAAATAAGAAAACTAATATTATTTGCAAAAGGGGAGGTCTATATAGGCAAATAATAAATACACCATTTATTTTACAAAATATTATTAAAATTTTTTGTTTTTTATTTAACTTCATTATAAGTTTTAACAAATATAAGTGTTTTAAAGAGTTTTAATTTGAAATAATTCTATATACATTTTTTTTACAAAATATATCGGATTCTTTATTCAGCTTAAATTTATGAATATGTAAAAATAAGATGGACATATCAGCAACACTTTTTGTTTTATATAATTACTTTTGAGGATTATGGCTAAATAAGTATATTATAATAAGACTTCAACGAGTATAGCAAGGTTTACCGCATTATATGTGAAAATAAAAAAAAAATCTTTTGACCTGTATACTTTTATTTTCTGCTTGACATATACTAGTTTCACTGTAACTTAAACCCCCTAGCAGAGGTAATACTTACCCTTATTTTTTCAAATAAGAAAAGGTATATTGTAATAAATCTTTTAAAATGGTATTAAAAGTGTTATTTTGTTTTTTAAATGTGTAAAGCAACTTTTCAAACTATTTTAGGACATTCTAAACAATATCTAGTGAAATTTGTAAGCATTTATTAGTGATGCGTTTCTGTAAATCTTGTAAGAATTAAGGCACCGATAGCATCAATATAAAAATCGGGTCATCTTATGGGCAGTTCAATAGCACTACTTTTTCCAATCCATCTAACTGTAAGCATCTTCTCATGGTAACATTAACCCTTTTTTATAATTTCGATCAACGCAAGATTTACGTCATTTTCCATCAAGTCTAAGTAAGTATATGCAATTAAATGTCTTGATAAGAAAAATGGTCCAGTTATGCCATCACAAAAAAATACCTGCTTCATCATTTGATTGTTAAGGTTCTTGAGTATAAACCTTATAGTAGATCCTTGGATTCGTGTCGGATTAGTAACGACAATTACGTAGACTGTCGCCATGAGAAAAAAGAACCTTATTCTGAGAAGCGAGCAATAAACAGTTAGTTGGGATTATTTATAAAAATTAAGGATATTATTTCTCAAAATTGTAAACAGTTGCCATTTTTATTTTCATTTAATTCCAAAAGAATCTGTCATTTAAAAAACCCCGTAAGTTCATAGTTTAACCAAAGTGTTTGAGCATTTTCAGAAATTTAAATTGTGGACGCATCAATTCACAGAAAAACGCCGCTTGTTGCCATAGAACTAAAGATTGAAATAAATATGAACGTCGGCTATTTATTTGAGAAATCCCATAATACAGGAGTTACTGTGTTTCTTATATGAATGTGCCTGCGATGTGTTTTTTGAACTTACAGGATTTCTCAAATGACCGATTCAAAAGAAGTTAAATTTGAGATGGATGCCATTAATTTTTTTTTGGGATTTTACAGTATTCCACGAAACTCCAGTTAAACCAGAAAGGGTAATTATAATAACAAGTGGGGTGAACCCTATTTTTGGCCATATCTATGTAATTTTTATTATTTTTTTTTTTTTGATTCTGCTTGTTTTAACCATTTTTTAATTTATGATAAAAATGTCGGAAAGAAAAATAAAGATTTTAATAGCTTTTTTCCTTTTAAAGCTGAAAAAATATTGGTTTTCATGTTTTTGGTTTACATTTCAATTTTATCTTTTTTTGATATTTTTAATGTATTTTTTTACATTACAAACAATTTAAAAAAATTAATTAAAAAAGTTAGTTTTTCAACTAAAAACTTAACTTTGAAATTTTATAAAATCGGTCTCGCGACTAGATAGCGGCGATAATAATGGAAATCATGTTTTTGAATAAAATTTATATTTTATTTTTCTTTAATGTTTTTGATTGAACAATTTAAAAGAAATGACCGCAACTAAACACAACTAACCACAACTAACCAAAACTAACCACAACTGACCAAAACTAACCAAAATTAACCAAAATTAACCAAAACTAATTAAAACGAACCAAAACTAACCAAAACTAACCAAAACTAAGCACAACTAACTACAACTAACCACAACTAACCAAAACGTAGATTGCGAGACAAAATAACAATAAGCTTAAAGACAATGAAAATTAAAGTTATTTAAGATTATTAGCAAAAATAACGACTTTTTGAACTTTTCAAAGTTGATTTATTAATTGAAACATTACATTTTGTTTTTTTTTCTCTATCATTTCCATAAATCCGGCGTAAAAACAAATAATTAAAAAAAATATGTCAAAATGAGTTTTGGTTAGTTGTGGTTAGTTGTAGTTAGTTGTGCTTAGTTTTGGTTAGTTTTGGTTAGTTTTGGTTCGTTTTAATTAGTTTTGGTTAATTTTGGTTAATTTTGGTTAGTTTTGGTCAGTTGTGGTTAGTTTTGGTTAGTTGTGGTTAGTTGTGTTTAGTTGCGGTCATTTTTTTAAATTGTTCAATCAAAAACATTAAAGAAAAATAAAATAGAAATTTTATTCAAAAACATGATTTCCATTATTATCGCCGCTATCTAGTCGCGAGACCGATTTTATAAAATTTCAAAGTTAAGATTTTAGTTGAAAAACTAACTTTTTTAATTAATTTTTTTAAATTGTTTGTAATGTAAAAAAATACATTAAAAATATCAAAAAAAGATAAAATTGAAATGTAAACCAAAAACATAAAAACCAATATTTTTTTCAGCTTTAAAAGGCAAAAAAGCTATTAAAATCTTTATTTTTTTCTTTCACGACATTTTTTATCATAAATTAAAAATGGTTAAAACAAGCAGAATCAAAAAAAAATAAATAAAAATTACATAGATATGGCCAAAAATAGGGTTCACCCCACTTGTTATTATAATTACCCTTTCTGGTTTAACTGGAGTTTCGTGGAATACTGTAAAATCCCAAAAAAAAATTAATGGCATCCATCTCAAATTTAACTTCTTTTGAATCGGTCATTTGAGAAATCCCGTAAGTCCAAAAAACACATCGCAGGCACATTCATATAAGAAACACAGTAACTCCTGTATTATGGGATTTCTCAAATAAATAGCCGACGTTCATATTTATTTCAATCTTTAGTTCTATGGCAACAAGCGGCGTTTTTCTGTGAATTGATGCGTCCACAATTTAAATTTCTGAAATGCTCAAACACTTTGGTTAAACTATAAACTTACGGGGTTTTTAAATGACAGATTCTTTTGGAATTAAATGAAAATAAAATGGCAACTGTTTACAATTTTGAGAAATAATATCCTTAATTTTTATAAATAATCCCAACTAACTGTTTATTGCTCGCTTCTCAGAATAAGGTTCTTTTTTCTCATGGCGACAGTCTACGTAATTGTCGTTACTAATCCGACACGAATCCAAGGATCTACTATAAGGTTTATACTCAAGAACCTTAAAAATCAAATGATGAAGCAGGTATTTTTTTGTGATGGCATAAATGGACCATTTTTCTTATCAAGACATTTAATTGCATATACTTACTTAGACTTGATGGAAAATGACGTAAATCTTGCGTTGATCGAAATTATAAAAAAGGGTTAATGTTACCATGAGAAGATGCTTACAATTAGATGGATTGGAAAAAGTAGTGCTATTGAACTGCCCATAAGATGACCCGATTTTTATATTGATGCTATCGTGCCTTAATTCTAACAATATTTACAGAAACGCATCACTAATAAATGCTTACAAATTTCACTAGATACTGTTTAGAATGTCCTAAAATAGTTTGAAAAGTTGCTTTACACATTTAAAAAACAAAATAACACTTTAAATACCTTTTTAAAAGATTTATTACAATATACCTTTTCTTATTTGAAAAAATAAGTGTAAGTATTACCTCTGCTAGGAGGTTTAAGTTATAGTGAAACTAGTATATGTCAAGCAGAAAATAAAAGTATACAGGTCAAAAGATTTTTTTTTATTTTCACATATAATGCGGTAAACCTTGCTAGACTCGTTGAAGTCTTATTATAATATACTTATTTAGCCATAATCCTCAAAAGTAAATATATAAAACAAAAAGTGTTGCTGATATGTCTATCTTATTTTTACATATTCATAAATTTAAGCTGAATAAAGAATCCGATATATTTTGTAAAAAAATGTATATAGAATTATTTCAAATTAAAACTCTTTAAAACACTTATATTTGTTAAAACTTATAATGAAGTTAAATAAAAAACAAAAAATTTTAATAATATTTTGTAAAATAAATGGTGTATTTATTATTTGCCTATATAGACCTCCCCTTTTGCAAATAATATTAGTTTTCTTATTTATCTTAATTTTATTGATAACATTGTTGTAATTAATAGAATATTAAATTATAAAAGAATAACTATTTTTTTAATTATTTTTCGAAACTTAAAAAGTATTTATTGACAATACTTAAACATAATTTTGTATTAAAATTAATTGGCGTTTTATTAAATTTCCAATATTTTTTGACCTGAATATACCTTCCATCTTTAATAAAGGCATGAATCCATATTGAAGACTCAACAAATAAATAGCACTGATTTATACCCTATTTTAAAATTCTGCAAGAGTATAATTTCTTTAATGTCATTGAAATTTTAAAGTAAAAATGATTAATTAATTTTGGTATAAAGATGCCATTTATCAACACTCTCGTTTTAAATTGACAATTACTTGAAGATTAAGCTTTATATTAATGTTGTGTTTTACAATTAATAACAAGTTGCAAAATACCAACTTTTAGGGACCTTTGTCTGCATAGGTTTATAATGCTTTTATCTGCTAAATATTTTTATTTAAAATGTAAAAATAATTATTTGTAAGTATTTTTCTAATAACGTTATTTCAGCGTAAGCTATTATTAGACACTATTGGTTTTTTATTTCTTAAGTTACTCCACGAAAACTACAAAGGTAAAAATCTTTTTATGACACCAAAAATTCAACCACGATCCTAATTGTTTTACCTCTTAAATGATGATCCATCAATTCATCTATTTTTTATAGTCAAAAATGGATTTCTGGTACTTAAAGTAGGGTTTTTAGCAACTTGGGTCAGAAAAGCTACTTCTTCTGCCTATTTTCTTACCGGATTTTTGATATCCGGTATTTCATTTGCCACCGAACCAGTTTTTCAGAATTTTGGTACTAATTCTGGGATGTAAGAATGATGTACATGTCTATCTGCATGCTACTAGACAAAGTTGTTGTTCCTTCTGGACATTGGTTGTCTATAAAATACAATTTAATAATTTCCAGTCTTTTCGCAAAAAAAGTAACCAGTATTTATTGACACGAAAACAAGGAAAATCACAGATATACCGAACTATCCACATTAACTACTTTGCTAAAGATAAAGTCGAATTGTCGACTGATATTTGCTAGTTTAAAATCAATTTTTTGCTTACAAAACTAATTGTAAATAAGACGTCCAATAAAATGTTTGATTTTTCACCGCTTGGCGATGCATAACACAAAAAAAAACGAAACGCCATGTAGAAAAAATTCAATGCTCTTTCAAAAGATGTATCACATAATACCGAAGCAATTTGAAAAAAATAAGGGTAAATGTCCCCCGTACTATGAGGTTGAGGTGACAGTGATGAAATAATGTGTAAATATGTCCCCCGAAAAACAAACATGTAGGGTGCCAATAGCACTAAAATATTGGACTTCCATTGCCTTTATTTGTTAATTGATACACATTATAAAAATTAACAAATAAATAAAATGGAAGTCCAAGTTTTAAGCTTTACTGAATCCATAATATTGTCTAACACTTTCAAGGAAATGTTAAAAATATAGGTGTCTCAGTAATTTTAATTATTTTGACCTACAAAGCCCTGCTAAACTACATATTATGTCACCCTGTATATTCTGACTAGTTTTAAAAACTTAATTACTAAGTTAAAAAAAATATATATTTAAACAATTTACACTAGTGTACTCAAAGTCTCATAAATAGTTTTTAGGTTTGGGATCTTATGATTCAGTACTTTGCTATTATCTATATGTCTACTGTGTAATTTGTTTAAAAATATTTAATTGTCATATTTTTTTCCTTATATTTAACAGGTAAATAAAAATAAATGATTTATTTCAAGTGAGGTGATGATGCTATTAGGTTATTTTTAAACATTTTTTTCGTAAATGTAAAATATTAAATAACACTTAGTTATTTTTACAAATAGTAAGTTTTTTTATTAGTCACGTTTATCAAAAGAAGTAGATGAACCATTCCATAAAAAAATAGTTACATAATTTCTATTTAACAGTATTATCCGCTTGATGTTTTGCTAATTTTTTGGACATTTAAATGTAATTAAGTTTCAAGGATAGCTACCATAAGCCGGATGTATATATCAAAAAATATCAATGAAGTATTTTTTAGGGGCTAATTAATCTAAACGCATTAATCTTATTATTTTGCATTAATTATGATTAACTTTCAAGCCAAACCAAAATTCCCCTTTTTTTCTTCACCCTATGTTTTATTAAAGAAATTGAGATGTTAAATAATGCCTAATTTAAATTTTTATTTAGTTAATTCAAAATAAAGAAAAAAGTAATAAAAATAAACATTAAATTATTCAACCCACGCCGTTTTATATTAAACTAAATATAATTTAGAAAATTATGTGATTTTTTACCCCAAAAACGTCATACAGGGACACAAGACTAAATCCATTTAAATACAAAGTTTACTGTGGTTTTCTTAGAAATAATATATTTGTTTTATGTTAAAAGAGATATTTTGCTTTCAAAAAGCATGTTGATTTATAATTTAAAAGTGTATTTTTTAACGGTATAAAATACATATTTTGAAAAAAAGCTATCAAAAATTTTATTTTAATAAAGTAACCAAACACCAGATATAAGAATTGCATTGACAGTATAATAACAGACTTTTCAAAGAAATTAAAAAGCCCAGTGGAGGACCCTGGACTGTTGAATTATATAGTAGTATTAAAAAAATAACCAATAAAGGTATATACAATTTCTATAATATACTGGAGAACTATGGTTGTTGCTTTGTAGGTAGGGACCGCCTAAGTGTTTTTTTTTAATTACGGGAGTTTTCCGCTCTCAAAAAAGTACAACAGCATACAAATCAGGAAGTTATCAAAAACAGTTAAAAAAACATTTTTGTTCAGCAGGAAAGATCTAAGAAAGATTTATTATTATTTTTTTCAATCTTTACCATTAAATAAATCCATATAGATATTTTCATAAAAAATTGATAAATTTGGCAAAAAAGAATATGCTACAAAAACAATTATCTTTAAAACCCACAAACCCAGGGCAAATTTATTGAACAAAGAATAAATAAAAAAGTTTATATAGACTCAATCAACAACAAATTGTTTGTGGACTTACTTAAAAATTCTATTATCAACATACAGGGATCCACATTGGCTATGACAAACATTTCGTTTATTAAAAAAAAAAGTTATGATGGCACGCTCAGCACTATTGATTTCTTAATTAATCAGACCTAATAATAAAAGATTTTGTATACGTTAATAAAAATAAACTTATTATATCAAGTAAGTGAAACAGGATGTTTTCCTGATGTTCTTAAAATATTGAAAGTAGTGCCCAAACGTAAAGGTATAAAAGTGTATAAAATTTAAAATAAACTATTGAATTTAGTTGTTAATATCCTCTATAAAAATGTTTACCCCTTAAAAATTGCCGGTTTGTCCGAAAAATGTAAATTTTTGTATAAATAAAAATGTAAATGTACCTCTGCGCGCACTTACTCTGGCTACCGTATGCGACAAGCATGAGATTGAGAGAAAGATGACAATATTCTTGTAGCTATAATTTATTATTAATTAATTAATAAATAATAATACTTAAATAATGAATAAATTATTATTAATCCCAAAAATGTATTTAAATTTCAATTAAAAATAAAAAAATATATTAGGAGCTATTAGTTAAAAATAAAAATATTGCGGTTGCACATCAATTTTTTTTTTTTTTTTTTTTTTTTTTTTTTTTTTTTTTTTTTTTTTTTTTTTTTTTATTTTTAATATACTATATATATATATATATATATATATATATATATATATATATATTTTTTTTATATTTATATATATATATATATATATATATATATATATATATATATATATATATATATATATATATATATATATATATATATATATATATATATATATATATAAAGTATGCCTGTTTTTGGGTACCACACTTTATAGTTACGAAAAAAATGTTTTATTATTATGTTGTTTCTCCGGACCTAAAAGGTAACCTATTTTAGTTAAAAATCACATGTTAGGTGTGTTTCCTCATTTCAAGATGGAAGATGTTTTAATTTTTTTATTTTTAATTTCAGAAAATCAATGTGATGCTGATTAAGAATCTAAGGTAAAAATTTTTAAATTTAAATCAAAAGATTTAAAATGACGGATTTTGGCATTATAAACCAATTGGCCTCAGGTTCGGGATATAAGAATTTTAGGGAAGCTTGGTCAAAATTTGAAAATTAGGAATCTTAAGTGAAAATTTGGAAACATGAAATGGCGTATTTAAAATGGTGGATTTTAGCATTTGTTTTAAATTAGAAATATAAGGATCGATTCCTTTTTGAAATCGGATCTTTCCAAAAAGAAATCGATTCCGGATCACTTTAAAATTTTATAATAAATCCAGATCACGGATCCTATTTTTATAAAGTAATCAACTAAAGTCTTCGGATCCTTAAACAGGAATCAATTCCTGAATTCTATTCTTACCCAGCTCTGGTAAAAAGCAAGCTTAACTAGCTAATATGAAAATTTATTTTTACTATTATTGCTACACCAAACATTCATGAATTACACTGTTACGAAAATAGGTATCCTAAGTTTTCGACATCTGTTAATGTAGCAAGTCCCTTTAAAAAAATGTCAAATAAGTTCGTGCGGTTTTTGATAGAAAAATATAATTTTTTATTGAGAAACAATAAGACACTATTTATTCGTTGAAGTAATTACCATTACACTTAAAGACCTTTTGCCAACGTGGAACCAATTTTTGTATGCCGGTATTGTAGAGCTCTCTGGATTTGATTTCAA
Source organism: Listronotus oregonensis (assembly GCA_019359885.1). NCBI lineage: Eukaryota > Metazoa > Arthropoda > Insecta > Coleoptera > Curculionidae > Listronotus > Listronotus oregonensis. The sequence goes on along the minus strand of JAHBCN010001762.1, from coordinate 49,686 downwards.
AAAATTGGCGGACTGCATTTATTACACCATCTCGAGTTGTAAACTGTCGGTGCCTTACACAGCTGTCAAGAGACAAAAAGGTGATAATTACTTGGCGAAATGTCGGGAGGATATGGCGAGTGCAGTAAGGTTTCCCAGCCGAGTTAACAATTTTTTTCTCGTGTCATTCTTGCGGTATGATGATTGGCGTTATCCTGCAAGAGTATCACTTTCTTCCGATTGATCAAAGAAGGCTTTTTCTGGATGAGTGATGACTCGTTGAAGCTGCTCACAATACAAGTTAGCAGTGATAGTTTGACCCCTTTCCAAAAACTCATAATGGACAATTCCAGTTGCTATCCACCAAACACACAACAAAACCTTGTTTGGGTTCCAGAAAACCTTGGGCGTATGGTATCGAATCAGTAGGCGACAACCAATGATACAAACGCTTATAATTCGAATACAAGATCCATTTTTCGTCGCAGGTTAATAACCGATTAAGAAATTATTCATTAGCGTTGCGTGAAATGTTTGCTGAACAAATGGTAATATGACTTAATTTGTTATCATTTGTCAATTCATGTGGGATCCATTTGCTTAACTTCCAAGTCTTTACTAGCTGATAAAGATGCAACCGAATAGTTTCAGGACTCATATTGAACATTTCTGCAAGTTCTAGGCACGTTGTCCTGGAATTTGAGCCCACAACCTGTCGAAGATCCTCGTTGTTCATGACTTTTGGTCTCCATAAGCGGGGTTCATCGCTTAAACTGAGATCTCCCGAAGAAAATTTGTTGAACCACTTCTGTGCTGTTCGATCACTAACGGCATCATCTTCGAATGCAGTACATATTTTTTGCGCCGCTGCTGCAGCTTTTGTACCAAATTTGTACACATACAGTCAACAACTTCGAATTACTGTTTTATTCGTCGCCATTTTCAATTATTAAAACTAGGAATGTAACAATTTTTAGCAGGTAAGAAACAATCGCTATCGATCAACAACATAAACAATATCCATGGCAATGTGCAATATACAGCATCCGCACGAACTTATTTGGTTACCTAATATTATAATTATACCCCGGGACCTGGACCGAAGAGGTCCCATTTTCCAAAAAGTAGTAAGGCGAGTATCTCAAAGAAAACAAACTGAAACATGAATCCTCCACAAAACTATAGAACATATTTATAAAAATATTATGTTATCATTATAGCTACTAGCATAAAATCAAAGTTTCGTGAAATTTAATGGTTTTTTAAGAGGTACAAACCCATTATACATCCATTAGTAGAAAAGGGTTTTTATGGTTTGTAATATGTGCAAAAATCCAATATGAAATCTATAAGAAAAAATAAGTTAATGATGTTTTAAAGAAACCGAAACTTTAAAATAAAAGCTGTAAAGCAATAATTATTTTCTACATAAAAAATGCTTTAAAAATATTTTTACACATTTTAAACAAAATCACAAACAAGCAAGTTACAGAGCTTAAAAAATATGCCAGACTTCATTTTTTTCAGAATATCCGAAAAGCAATAAAGCCATCCGATTGGGATACTCAGTCATTCAATGCAAATGCAACAAATTTAAAATGTTCAAAAATTGCCAATTTCAGAATGACCCTATTTTTCTTAGTTAAAAGAAATACTGAAAAATGTTTTATACTCACGTTTCTTTATAATAATTGTTAAATAATCTGTCGTTTATAGAATATGTATACGGGGTCTGGTAAAAAATTTATTGGACCTAACCTCATTTTTTTAATTGATACACCCTGTATGTGTAAAAAGATAGCATATTAAATTCTCTAATATTTCTGTACTATGCCATTTTTTTAACTTTTACTTTAAAACCACAGTTCGCTATGAAACAAAGGCTTAAATCCTGGTAATAAAACTATGTTGGTATTCCAGTTTTTAATGAACATTTAACGTTCAATTTTATTTTTACCTATTAATTTGTAAAAACGACTTTTCAAGATTTTAAAATATTTGATATGATATTAGCTTATATTGAAAGTGGAAGAAACGAATAAATTAAGCAAAATTTATATTTTGTTTGCCATCCGATTAGAACATAATTAAAAAAACATACCGCCTTTTCACGAAGCCAGTATTATAAACGTTTAATAAAGAAAACAAAAAAAATGAGGTAATAAGGGTGTTAGGATTTGTCGAGGCCCATAATCGGCTAAATAGTATATCTTGTAATAGCTTTGAATAGTGATAGCTCAACTTTAATTAAAGTGAAACCTCCTTTTTGTGGGTGTTGCATGAACGTAATGCGCTTGATGCAGTTGGGAAAAAAGCCAGATACCAGTTTATTTGTTTTTTTTTATGGATTGATTCTTTTATCATCCTTAGTTTAAGATTTGCGGATGTTAGATTGTCAAAGGTTAATAGAAAATTTCGTCTTCGTGAAGTTTTCACTTTTGTCTTGTCGTCATAAGCACACACTCTTATTTTATTCTCCAAAATCAAATTGAAATTTAAGGAACAAAAATCTATTTTTTTCTCTAAGAAATAAAAACTGAAACTAGAGTTTCAGTATAAAAGGCGAAAAGAATTTTAATGTCCAATAAATATTTTTCCTATGTTGTTAATATTACCCAATATTTCCACTCTGATGATAAAATATTAAGATTAAAATTTTGTCAATGGTTTTAAGATAAATTAAACGAGAATCTTTTTTTTTTACAAAAAACATCTTTGTTTAGATGAATGTTAAATAACAAGTTGCGTTATTTTTAACCGACATAGTGAAAGACATGGGAACTCCACCAACCCCTACACGACCTGTTCATCAAGAAGGTCGATTTGAGGTAAATGTAAGTTATTTTTTATTTTTAAATAAACTGGTGTGTCGCTGTTTCAAAGAAAATTTAAATTCAGATAGATCTCCACTAATCTCCAGACATGCTCTAATCCAAGGCTCTTCAATTTTCTTTAGTGCCTTTTTTATGCAAGGGCCAAAAATCGATCGCAAGCTTACAGAGTGGATCTCTTCTAACTAGGTGGCGCTAGCGTCCTCGGGGTGTCGTTCGTGGGTCGGCACAATTTTTTTTTAGCCTTTGAGGGCCGCATGAAATTAGCCGGCGGGCCGCAGGTTTAAGAACATTGGCTAATCAAACCATCAATATCTTTGATTATTTTTCTTTAAACGAAGTATTAATAGATATTTATCCTTAATAAGATGGCGCCCCTGCCCATAACGCTCGTCAAACGCGAGAGTTTTTACTCTCACTTTAGAAACCTTTAAATATGAACATATAGACCTACAAGGTGGTCACCATGATTTCCGGATCTAAAACGTCCAGATTTTTTTTTGGGAAGAGTTGAAAAATAAAATTTATAAAAAAAGTTATCTTAACCCTACAACAACCTTATCAAAGAAGTCATAATGCCTTTGCAGAAAAACCTTTTTATATTATAAATTCCTTAAAATCCGTTCGTGCATTGAAGACAACGGAGAGGCTTTCGCATATTTTCGATGATTTCCATTATTTTTTTCCTTAATTTAAATCTTTTATTTGGTTTCAAAGTTTCTATGGTTTTTTAATTAACTTTCTTGTGCTTACCATTTTTCTTCTATTTGTGTATTAAAATATAATGTGTAATGTCTTTCCAGCCACAATGTCACCATGGTTTTGTTTCTAGCTTATTAGCTTTTGATTCATAGCTTATTGAGGTTTAAAGTATTAAATTTTAAATAAATAACATAAAAAACAAATATCATTTATGGCGTGTTATATTAAAATGAAAGAGTTTTATTTAAAAAAATAAGTTAGGTAAGATAACTTTTTTGTCTGACCATGTGTACTTATTCTGAAAACAGCAGATTATTTAACAATCATTATAAGAAAACTTATGTATAAAACATGTTTCTGTATTTTTTTAACTGGGAATATACAGGGTGTCCCAGAATATGTAGGCAATCTCTCGGAATCTAATAAAATACCTAAAAATATTGTGACAAGTTCTCATAAACTTTTTTTCTACTCGAAAGATACAGGAACATAAAGGACGCTTCTGGAAATCGTTTTTTTTTTCAATAACTTTAAAATACTGGGCGTAAATTATTATTTTTTTATATGATGGTTACTAGATAAGTCTTCTTAAAATAAACCCATTAAATCATATTGGGCTTATTAAGTTTGCCAGAAACTGACTACTCTGATCCAATAATAGCAATTTTTTTAACACCCTGTTTGATAAAGGTTCAACAATATTATTTTTGGATAGCTTTAACTTTAAACTAAAAAAAGGTATTTTTGATTAACATCGACAAAAACTGTTTACGAGAAATAAAATATTATGGTTGGTAATTTTTTTAACATTATACAGGGTGTTTTCTAATTGAACGTCAATATTTATGGAGGCAGTTTTTGGGTCTATTTTAAAAAGAAAACTTTATATGAACGTATGTCCTAAACGTCTTAATATTTGAGATACATGGTGGTACAATTTTCAAAAAATTATTTAATATTTGTAATACCACTTTACATGTGTGTATACTAATGCATACATTTTTTTATTTTCACCAGTGGCGTTCGTACGCAATTTAACCTACCTATTTTGGCAGACATTAATGGTACGCCACTGATTTCTCTTAAAATTAAAATTATTTTTTAAATCCCCAATCAAATTTAAGTAAAATTGATCACCTATTTTGTTTTTAATCCGGTGCACTGTTTTCGCATAAAAAGAATAAAAACCGTTTCTCTGCATGAGCATAACAGTATCAGTAAACAATATCGCCATGCAGAGAATTATCTAGATTTAATTTTTCTAGGTGAAAACGGTGCGTCGGACTAAAAAAAAACATGTGCAGATTTGATCTTTGATTTTTTTTAAACGACGTACGGTTTTTACCTAGAAAAATTAAATCTAGATAATTCTCTGCATAGCGATATTGTTTACCGAACGTCAGTGGTGGAAATAAAAAAAAATGTGTTACAATAAATGCCTCTTGATGCATGATATATGTATACAAAATTTCATTAAAATATCTAAAGTGGTGTTACAAACAATATTAATAAATGATTTCTTTTTAAAAATTTTACCACCCTGTATCTCAAAAGTTAAGACGTTTAGGACATACGTTCATATAAATTTTCCTTCTTAAAATAAATCCAAAAATTTCCTTTTTAAATATTGACGTTTAATTAGAAAACACCCTGTATAATGTAAAAAAATACCAAGCATAATATTTTATTTCTCGTAAACAGTTGATTTTATCGATGTCAATCAAAAATACATTTTTTATAGTTTTAAGTTAAAGCTATCCCAAAATAATATTGTGGAGCCTTTATCATACAGGGTGTAAAAAAATGCTATTATTGTGTCAGAGCTAGTCCGTCCCTGGCAAACTAAATAAGCCAAATATGATTTAATTAGTTCATTTTAAGGAGACTTATCTCGTAACCATCATAATAAAAAATATTACACTACGCCCAGTATTCTAAAAGTTATTAAAAAAAAACGATTTCCAGGAGCGTTCGTTACGTACCTGTATCTCCGTGGGGGAGGGTCGTAGGAAAAAGGTTTATGGGAACTTGTCATAATATTTTAAGATTTTCTATTAGATTCCGAGAGGTTGCTCACATATTCTGGGACACCCTGTATAGAGTCGTATAATTTTAAATTTTACCGTTTTAGATTTGACCCAAAAGAGCACAGGTCACCCATATAACTTTTTTGATAGCACTAACACTTACCCTACAAAACTATCAAATATTGGAGATCCTGTACATCTTTGTAAAATTTAATCACCAGTGTGACAATTTTGTAGAAAAACACCCAAAAACTGTCCAAGTTTTGGTTTAATGAAAACTTATTACTTGAATATTATAAAAAGTGGAATTCTTTATTAGCAGACCAATGAAACATATACATAGGAAAAAATATAAGGGATTTTTTTAACGAAAAGAGTAAAATGTTAAAAAACATTAAGAACGAATTGCATTAATAGTAAAATAGAGAACAACACAACAGGTGAATTTTTATTATTTTAGCAAATTGTGTTATTCTATTTACATATACACACACGGGCACCCTACTAGGTATATAGCAATGGACCGGACGAATTTGCGATTACCCTCTAAGCACTGCAGCCGAGGTTCGCGCGACCAACCGGCGCGCTTTCCTTCAATCCTCAGTAACTTTGTAACCACGGACGGGTTGGGATGTACTGCCGTATTTTATGTTTTTCATAATTATTTACGCATGTAGGAGAAAAATTTCTACTATCAGAGTTTTGTATCAAAACAATAATAAAAATTGTTTCGATTCTAAGGAAAGAAAACATGTTATTCTAAAAAATCTCAACTAAAAACTAAAAAAATAATTCTACATAAAAAAATTAGGTAAAAAAAAAATCTAAATAAATTAATTAATGAAGCAAGTATTCAAACAATCCACCGCTTTCCGTTAAACAATGTCCTAAGCGATCATAGAAACTTCTTCGAACATTGTTTAACATCACAGGTGTAATTGTTTGAAAAACATTGCGAATTTTTACACGCAATTCACCAAGATTCATAGCGCGATCATCCTGAAAACCATAAATTTTGGATTTTGCATAACCCCAAAGAAAATAATCGTTAGGAGCCAGATCAGGAGAGCGACCGGGCCACGGTATTGTAGCTCTCAATCCAGCAATAAGACGGTTTGGAAAAGTATTATTTAAATAATCCAAAACCAAACGTGTATTATGTGCTGGAGAGCCATCTTGTTGAAACCACACTTCATTAAATCGAGGACCTGCCAATCGTCTAATTTCTGGAACTATTTGTTGTTGCAAAAGATCCAAATATTTTTGACCATTTAAGTTACCATCAATGAAGTATGGCCCAATAACATGTTCCCCATAAATACCGCTCCAGACATTTAACTTTAAGGACGCTGAGTTCTAAGTTCAAAATACCTATGTAAATTTTCCTGAGACCAATAACGGGTGTAAGTGGGATTATGCCTACCAGGGAGTGGAAATGTGGACTCATCAGTAAAGACAATGTTTCGAATAAAATCTTCATTTTCATTTGCCTTATTCATCATGTTTTCACAAAACTCCATTCTCCTGATTTTGTCCTCAGGATAAATTTCTTGGATTTTTTGAACTTTGTATGAACGATACTTATTTTTTTTAATATACTCCTCACCGTTCTTGTACTTAAATCAACCTCATCCACATCAACAAATTAATTTCTTTCGCTTTCCGTTCCTCATTAACTTCTTGGACGTTTTGTATTTTATGGTTTCTGGGAGAAATGCACCCGTATTTTTGGAAATTATTTATAATTCTTGAAATAATAGTAATTGCAGGGTGTGGCCTATTAAGATAATTCTTAGCAAATATGGTTTTTACTCGCTGTAAAGAATTACCCCCATAATACCACTGAACAATTTTAACTTTTTCCTCAATTTGATAAATATCCATTTTAGGTCTTAAATGTTATGGATTTTTTAAAAACACACGTGTTCTTACCTTAAATTCGCCAGGCGAAATAATTTTTATACATTTATAATTCCCAACAAACTGAAAATTGTGTTACTTTGTTGTTTCTTACTGAACAAAAAGAATCCATACACAAATAGCGGACGATTGCAAATTCGTCCGGTCCATTGCTATCTACCTAGTAGGGTGCCCCTGTCTGCATAAACTGTCAATGCTTTTAAAATAAATATCTTTAAAATACTTAACCGATACCTGTAATCATTATTTTTTAAACCAAATGTCTGTAAGGTCAATAACAAAATCGTATTATTATGTAATATTGGTACGGCGAGATCTACGTAAATATAACCGAGAAATAAATAAATGATTTAAGAAGTCATTAATACTATTCATATATTGTTTTTTTAACATACTTATAAGCAGATGGTAGTTATTCGCATTTATGAACTCATATTACTTAAATCGTGCCTAATTGTTATGACCTTATATTTTTTACGCGTAATGGGTTAACTTTTCTTAAAATTCTGAATGTTGTTTCGTGTTTTCTATTACAATGCATTTTAAAAAAGGCCTTCGTGCATCATTTTTTAGTAATAATGTTACTAGTCAAATGGGCTACTTTGTAAATTAAGAATTTGACACGTAATAGAAAAAATACGACGATCTTTGCTTTTAACACTTTGGAACATTAATGAGTTGCGTGATAATAAAATATAATAAATTGGATAAAAATGTATTACCAAAAATAATATTGTTTATTTGTTTCACATTCATCAAAATGTATTTGTTGTGAAAATTTTTATAAAAACATTTTTTAGCAGTCATGACGCTACTTATTTAATGGGCCAATATGACATGTTATAATATATGAAAATCTATATTTATTCCTATTTACAAGGATAAAAGTAATTTCCATTGTTGATTAAAAAAATAATTTTAACAATTATGGCAACTATGTTTCCTATTTTCTTTTACATAAATCTGCTTAATTAATTTTTTTTTTTTTATAACAGAAACAATCAAGTTTTCCCTAAGCCTTGTGTTGCTTTTGTTTAAAATTAAAATAATAAAATTCTAAATAACATATTTTATCTTAATTACAATTTTTTAATGTATACATAGTTAATAAAAAATAAGAAAACAAAATTGAATAAAATATCAGGAAACTTTTATAAACTGAAAAGTAATTAAAAGTTCCTGAATCTTATGAGCAGAAAAATGTGATATATATATATATATATATATATATATATATATATATATATATATATATATATATATATACAAAAAATATATATAATATATATATATATATATATATATATATATATATATATATATATATATATATATATATATATATATATATATATATATATATATAACATCCTGTTCTCTATGTTGTCCACTATGACTCTCTCCCCAGACGCTTTAGCCCGCCTTACGGATCTCGTCAGTAGGACTGTAGCGAGTGCGCAATGAACAACAGGGAGAACAAGCGTCAACTTATTGAACAAATATCATTGTTCATAGGTAAGATATTTAATCCTACCTTTGATGCCCTACTGAAATCACATTCAGCAAAGTTAGCATCAAGTTTTACCGGAGTGGGTTGTAGATATGTTATTAAAAGGAAATAATTTCCTACTGTCTCGGTGTATACAAAAATTATTACTCCGTTTTAAGGCAGTTAAAGGAGACATCCTGTTCTCTATGTTGTCCACTATGACTCTCCCCAGACGCTTTAGCCCGCCTTACGGATCTCGTCAGTAGGACTGTAGCGAGTGCGCAATGAACAACAGAGAGAAAAAGCGTCAACTTATTGAACAAATATCATTGTTCATAGGTAAGATATTAAATCCTACCTTTGATGCCCTACTGAAATCACATTCAGCAAAGTTGGCATCAAGTTTTACCGGAGTGGTAGTAGATATGTTAAAGGAAAAAATTCCCTACTGTATTACAAAAAGTATTACTCCGTTTTAAGACAGTTAAAGAAGACATCCTGTTCTCTATGTAAGGCGGGCGAAACGCGTCTGGGGAGAGAGTCATAATAGACAACATAGTCCTGTCTTAAAACGAATTAATACTTTTTATATATATATATATATATATATATATATATATATATATATATATATATAATATATATATATATATATATATATATATATATATATATATATATATATATATATATATATATATATATATATATATATATATACAAAGGGGTCGCAAAAAATCGGAAAAAAATTAATATCTTTTTAACCAGTATCTTAGGAAAAAATGCTGAAACACGTCAATTGATTTTAAATTGTACGCATTTTTGGCATTAAAATGAAATATTTATATTTTTTTCAACCCCCTTTGCTGCAACCCTTCTCAACTTTTTTTCAAAAAGCAAACCTATGTCGTGTATGGGCTCATTGAAAAGCTCGTAAAAAATGGAATCTGACCAAATCCTTTCTTTTTTTTTAAACTTATGTGGTTACCAGGAAATGAGACAAAAATCTTTTAAAAACACAAAAGTTAGAAATACCTACTCAGTGCTATCTACGGGTGAATTAACGTAACAGATGCTGAAAATGCCCTCCATCCTCTACTTGGCAGGTTCCTAGGCGATGGTAAAACCCGTCTACGGAATTCCGAATGGCCTCAGCCGGTATGTTATGTGATTCCACTCTAATTCTGTTTTTTAGATTTTTAATATTAGCCGGCTTATTTTGATAAACCTTGTCTTTCAGATATCCCCAAAAAAAAAATCTAATGGCGTTAAGTCTGGGGATCGTGGCGGCCATTCAATTGTACCACGTCTTCCAATCCAGCGTCCTGCCGATATTTCATCGAGGTATTCTCTGACGTTAATACCAAAATGTGGGGGAGCGCCGTCCTGTTGGAACCAAAGTGTTTCAGTGGGAATATCTGGATCTGCTTCATTGGGAAACATAACAGCTAAAGCAGGCACTAATTCAAAGCGTAAAAAGTCTAAGTAGCGTGCAGCTGTAAGGTTTTCCTCAAAAAAGTATGTCCCTAATATTCTGTTGTTGATGATGCCTGCTCATACATTTACTTTCTGAGGACGCTGCGTATGAGCTTCACATATCCAGTGTGGGTTTTCCTGACTCCAGAATCGATAATTGTGCCTGTTAACTACTCCATTTAAATAAAAAGTAGCTTCGTCCGAAAAGAGCATGTTCAGTGGAAACCCATTATTCTCATCACATCGCTTCATTATTTCCTCACAAAATTGCAAACGCCTGTCATAGTCATCTTCCAAGACCCCTGGAAAAGATATACCTTATATGGGTGGTATTTTTCAGTTTTCAAAAACCTCCCAATCGTACGTCTAGACGCAGGATTATTTTGGGCTAATGAAACCGTTGACAAATGTGGATCTTCCTGCAGAGATACGGCAATGTCCAATTTTTGATCTTCGTCTAAAACATGTGGCCGGCCACTTCTTGACAAGTCCTAAACTGTACCATGTTCTTCAAATTTGTGTAAGATCTTACTCACAGTAGCCTGGGAAATGTAATTTTCCGGATATTTTGCATTAAATAAAGTACACACTTCACTTTTACTCCGTATTCTATCCTCACATCCCAACAATATCAAGACTTCGATACGCTGCCTCTCTGACAATACCATTTTTGTTTAGCAAATTAAAAAAGAACACTTTGAAGGTACACAATTAATAAACTAAACAGATTTCAATTTTACCCAGAAATGCCACAATTTTAAAACTGAGTAAAAAAAAAAAATCTTATCAGGGCATTAAATTTGGTACAAAAAATTTAACAACCTTTTTGTCTTTTTGAAGTACACTGCTCAACAATTGCTTGGGATTATAACTAATTTTATGTGTAATTTTTTTCTGAAAAAATAAATTCCAAAGAATGTTGATGCCAGATTATGTTATCAGTTTTACACATAATCAATAAAATTTGTTGTGCTGCCTGCCCAGGTTGGTCTGTTCTTGAAATTTGTAAACTTTTAGAAACTAGGTACTGATGATCCTTAGCAATTGTTGAGCAGTGTAGATCATCAATGCTGAATGCTACTTTATTTGTTTAATTGCAACGTTAATTCACCCGTAGATAGCACTAAGTAGGTATTTCTAATTTTTTGGTTTTTAAAAGAGTTTTTTCTCATTTCCTGGTAACCACATAAGTTAAAAAAAGGGTATGGTCAGATTCCATTTTTTACGAGCTTTTCAATGAGCCCATACACGACATAGGTTTGCATTTGAAAAAAAAAGTTGAGAAGGGTTGCAGCTAAGGGGTTGAAAAAAAATGTTTCATTTTATTGCTAAAAAATGCGTACAATTTAAAATCAATTGACGGGTTTCAGCGTTTTTTTCCTAAGTTACTGGTTAAAAAGATATTAATTTTATTCCAAACTTTTGCGCATCCTGTTATATATATATATATATATATATATATATATATATATATATATATATATATATATATATATATATATATATATATATATATATATATATATATATTAAAAGGGGCCTGCAGCTCACCTCCCGTCTTTATGTAGCTCCTTTATTATTCACTGTAAAATTTTCATATTTTACAGATGTTACCTTTAACCTACGGTGCATTTCAGAAAAATAATTTTGGTTATACAGGGTGTCGCAAAAAGTGTGACGTCACGATGGTGCATTTTTTAAATGGAATACTGTGTACTTTTTATATATTTAGGTACCTCTTGTAGTCAACTATCTTCCTCCCAAAATTTTGTCAACATCGGTTCAGTAATTTCCCGAGAAAAAAAAATAACATATAAAAAAAAAATGTTTTGCACCATTGTATTTAAAAATGAATAAAAATACCCCTAGGGCTTGATTAATAGAATTAAACAAGGAACTTATTAAGTAAAGGGGAATATCAGTCGCTTATGTCATGTTTGGTTAATTCGAACTGTACAGGGTGTCCAAAATTTAGTGTCAAACTCTTCAAATTTGAAAGCACTTTATTTTTCTTATTTTAAATACGAGCCTGTATATTTTTAAGGGCGTTAAAATGTAGAATTAAAAACAAACATTTTTCTAATTATAACCTATCGAAATTCTGACACATTAAAAAATTATTCGTTGAAAACTCATTTTCGCATTTATTTTAATAGCAATAACATTGAAATAAAAAAGATAGGTGGCTATGAAAAACAATTGATTGACATTGGAGTTTTTTTTAACTTACAAAATCTTAGTTTGACATATTATAAAAATTCGAGTAAATAATTATTATTTATTAATTGAAATAAAATTAATTTAAAAAAACCTTTAAATGTTAAATAAACCTAATTTTTTAAAGTTTAATACTTTCGGCTAACATTTATTAACTTTAACCAATTTCTAGGTAATAATTAACGTTATTTGGAAACTCTAATGTCAATAAATTGTTTTTCATAGCCACCTATCATTTTTTTTTTCAATGGTATTACTATTAAAATACATGCAAAAATGAGTTTTCAACGAATAACTTTTAATGTGTTAGGAATTTCGATAGGGTTATAATTAGAAAAATGTTTGTTTTTTAATTCTACATCTAACGACCTAAAAATATACAGGGGCTCGTATTTAAAATACGAAAAATAAAGTGCTATCAAATTTGAAGAGTTTGACACTAAATTTTGGACACCCTGTACAGTTCGAATTAACCAAACATGACATAAGCGACTGATATAACCCTACTTAATAAGTTCCTTGTTTAATTCTATTAATCAAGCTCTATGGGTATTTTTATTCAATTTTAAATACAATGGTGCAAAACAGTTTTTTTTTATATTTTATTTTTTTTTCTCTGAAATTACTGAACCGATGTTGACAAAATTTTAGAGGAAGATAGCTGACTAGAAGAGGTACCTAAATATATAAAAATACACAGTGTTCCATTTAAAAAAATCCCCCATCTGACGTCACATTTTTTGCGACACCCTGTAAAACCCAAAATTATTTTTCTGAAATGCCCATAGGTTAAAGGTAACGTCTGCAAAATATGAAAATTTTACATGAATAATAAATGACTACATAAGACGGGATGTAGGAACCCTGTATATATATATATATATATATATATATATATATATATATATATATATATATATATATATATATATATATATATATATATATATATATATATATATATATATATATATATAATATGGTCCCAGGATGGGGAATTTTAAAAAATGACAAAAAATTTTGGGGGAAAATTTAACCGTTTGGTCCAGCCCTGCTTGATTAAAAATAAAATTTAGCATTTTTTTATTTTTTTAAAAATCAGCATGTCTTGATACGAGCATTTTTTAAATTTTATGGTAGGTAAAGTAGTATTTTAGGCAAGATATAAAAAAATTTTTATAAAAAAAGTTTTTTTAAAAATGCAAAATTATGCCCGAATACCGTTTCATAACCAAAAGGCCTACTTTAATTTTTACGTTTTGTTCACCAATTAATTTTTTATTCATATATTATAATAAGTAAATAATTTAAACGTAAAAATCAAAGTAGGCCTATGGTATTCGGGCATAATTTTCTTCTAAACAAGTTTTTCTTATAAACTTTTTTTAAATCTTGCCTAGAAATACTACTTTACCTACCCCATAAAATTTAAAAAATGCTTGTATCAAGGCATGCTTGTTTTTTTAAAAAATAAAAATATGCTAAATTTTATTTTTTAATCAAAGCAGGGCTGGATGATAAACGGTCAAATTTCAACTCCAAAATTTTTTGTCATTTTTACGTATAAATTCGCTCATCCTGGGACACACTGTATATATATATATATATATATATATATATATATATATATATATATATATATATATATATATATATATATATATATATATATATAACAGTATTCCACGGAAAAAGGGGAAGAAAAAAAAGTTTTTTTTTTATTTTTGAAAAAATACCTTGAAAAAAAGTTTTCCCATTTCTAAAAGAAGATTGGGATAGAAACATTTAAATTTTTATACGCGGTGTTTCAGAAAATTAAAAAAAAACTTTAAATGGTTCAAGAGTCAAGTTCATTTATTTAAGAAGATATGGAAATAAGTTACTAGGAAAAGTTGTTCAAAAGTAAAAGATAGTTCGAATACCATTTTTCAAAAGAAAAGGCCTACTTTTTTTTTGGAAAATTATTTTAATATTAATTGTCTAATTCCAAATTTACAACTTATTATTGTACTAGTAGGCATTGATAGTGACAGGCTTTATTGACACTTTTTTATAATTCATTAGAAGTAGTAACGTCAGCTTTAAATGCTTACTTAATAGCAAAACATTTGATAAAATTAATAAAAAATTTAAATTGATATTAAAAAAAAATTTAATCACAAATAAATAAAAGTAGGCCGATATTTTGAAAATTGGTATTGAGACTATCTTTTAATTTTAAACAACTTTTTCTAGAAACTTGTTTCCATATCTTTCAAATAAATGCCTTTACACTTGTACCATTTTAAGTTTTCAATTTTTGCACCCTTTAAAATATGTTAAATGTTTTTTTAATCTTACTCTAAAGTAGCAAAATTTTTTATCAAAATTTTTTTTTCATAAAAATTTTTCCCGTGGACCGTATATACATATATATATATATATATATATATATATATATATATATATATATATATATATATATATATATATATATATATATATATATATATATATATTATATATATATATATATATATATATATATATATATAATAATATATATATATATATATATATATATATATATATATATATATATATATATATATATATATATATATATATATATATATATATATATATATATATATATATATATATATATATATATATATATATATATATATATATATATATATATATTTAAATGACATAAAGTGTTCCGAAAAATTTGAATAATTTCCTAAGTGTTTAATTTTACAAATTTTAAAAGACATTAATTTTGAAATTTGACAAAAAAAAATTAGTGTTATATTTGTACTTCCATCTAAAATATAATATATATTAATACTATTTTTTTTTGCAGGTAGGTAATCAGGTGTTTCCCATAGCCGATCTAAGTGGTAAGGTACACACAAACAAGTCCATTAAATTAGAAATAAAGAATTTATAAAAAATTAAGCATCATAATCAATAAATCCATTGATAGGCAAAGCAATTTATAGTTCAATATTTCATAAAGATTCAGGTAGAAATTTCACATAGCGTCCTTATTACTATTAAGGAGTATTCTGGTGTAAAGGCATAAATTTTAGGTGATAGTGCCGTAAAAAAAGGCAATTAATATTTTTACTATCCATTTTTTTGAGATTTATTAACATTACAAAAATACTGAAAAAAAAATAAAAAACAAGAAAAGTTCAAAATTCAAAAAATTAGCAGCTGATGAAGTGGGGGGTTTGAAAAATTGGCCCGTGATTGCCCACGATTCAAACCCTTCTAGCAATCCGAAAAACAAAAACAAAAAAGATTATCAATGTAGAGTAATGCCGCAATGTCCGGAACTATGGAAAAGTTGAAAAAAAAATCAGAAAATTGCGGCTGTCTGAAAAAAAACCGTTATTGTACCACTTTTTTGACATTTTCAAAATTTTTTAAAATAGTAAAAATTGAAAATTTGGGGATGCGGGTAGTTCCGAACTTAGACATAAAGAACTATAAAGAAGACTCCCAAAAAAATGTAAGTAAATCGGTCCAGTAGAACTTGAAAAATCGTGGGCACGGTCCCGGGCCAATTTTTTGAGACCCCGCTTCAATTCATTCATCAGCTGCAAATTCTTTTAACTTTCAACTTTTTTTATTTTTTAATTTTTTTCTGTATTTTTTTAATGTTAATAAATAACTCATAAAAAAATGGATAGTAAAACAATTAATTGCCTTTTCACGGCCCTTTAAAAATTACCTAAAATTCATGCCTCTACACTAGAATACCCCCTTAAAAAATTGCAAAAAAAAAAATTTCTTTCGGGGTTTAACAATAAGCAATCATAAAAATAATACTTGCGTGGACTATGTGTATCCAAAGTACCTGGTTTGCTAGGCAATCAGTCGATTACTCACTCATCTATTTTATCTAAACAACTATGTGAAATTTTTACCCCAATGAAACATGTGTTATATACTCTCTGACTATTAGTAAAAACATAAAATTGATACTTTTAAATTATTACAGGAAACTACACATCTTCAAACCATCTTACATATTCTGGTACTTACTAATCTGTTCAGAAACTTTAAACCATTTCCATTTCTAATGTGGAAATTAAGTCAATATTAATTGTCTTTTAAAACACTAGCGGCATGTATTAAAGGTGAAGGTTAGTTAAACTGTAAAGTTTGAAATAAACGAAGATAAACGAATAGTTAAATCTGAACTAGTAAATGTGCTATAGGAATAAGTATATGGTTTAATTCTGGTTAGTTTTAACTTAATTTACAATAATTATGTCAATTTCCAAAAATATTGGACAGAACTTGGTCCAATTTTAGATCTCAGTAATTTAAGCGGCCGAGATTTTTGGGTAGGAACGTGTCCCTTGCACTTTTAAACTCACTGATTACCTAAAAAATCTTAACAAATATTTTAAAAATTCAAATAACTCATTAAACGATTTGATTACAAGGTACATTTTTAGGATATAAAATAGATTTCAAACTATAAATTACACAACAATTAAAATTATTTAAATTTTGCTCTAAAAATCTTGGGAATTCTGATTTTTTGTTGCTTAATTAACAAGATTTATTGCTTTTATTGGACATACTAATTTTTTAATTCCGAAATTTTGATTTAGATTAAAAATTTATTTTTATTAAAATTAAACAAATATGTAAACATTTGTAAAAAACCATGTATTATTGAGCGATGTCCAGTTCGGCAGTCAGAAATAACGTATCTTGGTTTTGTAAGATTATTTAAAAAAATAAAGCATTTAGCCATGCATTGGAGTAGCCAGAATGTAGGTTTGGGGGGCTGCCCATATAAAACAGTGTTATTTCGAAAAAACTTTATTTTCATATTTTGACAAATATTAAGATAACATAAATGGTGAACAATAAATCTATACACCTAAGTGTGACAGCTAGGGTACATAAGCTTCAGCCCTAAGAAAAAACAAAAATAAGCACTTATTTAAGAAAAAATATATACCTTAATAAAAAAAAATGTTACCTTTGGGGGTAATTTGTGTTTCTCTTTAAATTTATTCGAAATTACCAGTCCAAATTTGCATAATCATTAAAACAGTAATTTAATAATAATTTTATTGCCTCAACAATAAATTTAATTGAATTAAATCATGTCTTCACAAAACATTTAATAGTTTATAAAATAAAAATACTGGGCTACTTGCTTAACTAGGTAACCTCAAAGTAACATGTGTTTAATGGAGTAAATTTTGACAACATAAAAAAATAAAGGTGCAAACAATTATTTGATCAAATAAAAAAGACCTTTGTCAATATTTTTACCAAGAAAAATTATTTTCTGTAAATTAAGCATTTGTACTATGGGATTAAAAAAGTGGAGTATTTTTATTTTAAAATTTCAAAACGCTATCAAATAAAACGTCAAGCATGTTCAGGCTGTTTTTTTATTTTTGTTAAATTAGTTGGCATTAAAATAGTTATTTTTGGTCCATCATAACCACCTAGATCAGAAAAGAAAGGATTTTTTTCCAAGCTGTCAATATTTGACATATGGGTCACCGTTAGACGTTGTTTCCAGAAAAGTTTTGTTTAAAAATCCAAAGTTAAGGCCATTTTTGGTGAAAACTAGTCACTGAAAGACCCCTGATTTTTAAAAAACGTCAAATTTGACATTATATGATATCCCCAAGTTCCATTTTTCTATCTTGAAAAATGCAAAAAAGGGGCTGATCCACCCTCCTTGAGCACCCGGTATTTAGTGAAATTCCTTTTGACAGCCAACACTTCTTCTGTCTATGGAATCAGCAATCAGCTTTAATGACTGTTTCGTTAGGAGAAACGGGGTTTTTGATAAATTTAATAGGCTTGGTTTTTTAGGAAATCGATGCACGAACTTTTTGTCTCAGTGGATAGGGAAACCAGTTTTTGTATTCTGAATTGGTAACCTGTTAGCGGCGAGTCTTTTATGTTCTTTGCGTTTTTAATGGCCTACTTTTGGGTGTTACTATGCCCACTTTACTGATGGATCATTTTACCTATAATATTTTAATCAAAATAATATTATAAACAGGCAAAATATAACACGAAAAATTATACTAACCCTATTCTTATAAAATAGAAATAAAACGACAAATCAAAAAACGAGCAACAACTACCTCTTAAAACCCACCAAATTTCATTTGCATATTTCGACCGGTTTTAGAGCAATAAATATATCGTCAGTTTTTAATAAAAACTTTAACACCTCGTATTTTGGACAACGAAGCATTTGCCAGACATACGTTCATATAGGAAATTGTCATTATTTTTTTTTACAGAATTACTTTCTGAAGTTTGTCGCACTTATTTACTGACACTCTGTATACTAAATAAGGGCCAAGTTCCTATCCAAAAATCTCGGCCTTTTAAAGTAGTGATATCTAAAATAAGTCCAAGTTCTTTCTACAATTTTGTTTCACTCTTCCAGGTTTTTTACTGATCAGTCTTCATTATTAAATGTTTTTTTTACTACAGACAATTTTTTCCATTTATATAGACAGATCCGTGAAAAAATTAGCATTTAAAAAAGAATGGGACAAAAGTGTGGACCAATTTAAAAATCGGGTGTACTGCTTCTTGATTTTTTTTTATTATTATTTACTTGATAATAGGTTTATATTTACCTCATTGGCAGCCCTTACAATATCTTTAGCAAGCTCTTGGTCAAAATAATTCATATTTCGACTTGTTAAAATTCTTTAGGTCTTACAAATATTTGAATAAATTTTGTGGACTTAAAATATTTCTTTTGTTGCCATAAAAATAATACAAAACAAAACCTGGCTTGATTGTTATTTGACCTAATATTTTAAAAATTGTACAGAAACTTTAAAATTGCATATTTAAAAAAATATACAACAGGGTAGCATTCAGATTGGTAGGTATTGTTATTAGAAAGTGGATCCAATTTGTTAATAAGCCAATCTGATACAGTATTAGATCTAAATATAAATAGTTATACTCTTCTGCACTAGTGCAAAAAAATGATACTTTCCGAACCAAAAAACGTGCACGAAAGTTGACAAATATGCATGTTCGTAGAAAAAAAAATGTTTTTACATAACGAAAACGTCTATTTGACATCTATGAATGTAGGATTTGCGGGCATTTTATTGTTAAGAGCTATGCAGTAGATGTTTTATTTAATTAAATTTAGTTTCATCAAGTAAGAATTAAATCAAACAAATTTTTTAAAATGTTTCTGTTAATGTTTAATGAAACACATAAAATCGACAATAACTATTTGCAGTAACTTTGTATTTTGTACTTTTGATACGTAATCCATAATTGTTAGTAGCCTATATAAAGACAGATGTCTACCTAAAGAGGTCCTGATTTATCGTATATTAAATTGTTTAACTGCACATAAAAATCCAATTTAGTCAAGTTAGTTTAAAAAAGATTCGTTTTATAACTCTTCTGTGCCATAAAAAAATAAGTGGTCATAATTCTTTTATGATTTAAGCGCAATAAAAATATGTATCGATTTTTTGTTAGGTTACAAATTTTGTAAACCTGCACATGTATAGTGTAATATTTTTAGTGATTTAATAAATAGGTAAAATATGAGCTCTAAAGTATTATAAACCATAACACCTCACAGATTATTTTTTAAAACTTGTTTATATTGGGACCAATTAGATATTAAAAACTTTTTAACACTCTTATATTAGCTTCACCTGTATGTATCTATGTATCTATGTAACAAAATCTTTTTACCAATTTCAGAAAGTCTGATTAACTTGAAAATTTGCACAGGGGTCAAGGACCAGTGACAATACAATAATCTCATAACTTTATGCTAAGGTCCTGACTAGGATCATCAGGATAATAAAATATATTTCTTTGTTAAAATGACATTTCTTGCGCATGCGCCAATTTTGATGTTGTTTTGGAACTAAAAAATAAGAAAATACATTTTAGGTAAAAAAAACTTAAAAAACATGCTTTTATAGCAAACCGGACTAAAAAGTAGAAAATTAATCAACTATAGTAAAAAAGCGTGGGGCAATTAACCATATTTTCATAATAATTCTAATTTTGTAAGTAGCTACCGATAAAATAATTGTAACATTTGGGAAAAATTTTTTTTTAAATTTTTTTCCAAAAAAAAAAAAAAAAAATTTTTTTTTTTTTTTTTTTTTAAAAAAAAATTTTTTTTTTTGGGGAATTTTTTTTTTTTTAAACCGTTTTTTTTTGGTTTTTAAAAGGGGAAAAAAAAAGGGGGGTTTTTTAAAAATTTTTTTTTAAAAAAAAAAATTTTTTTAAAAAAAATTTTTAAAAACCCCCCCGGGGAAAAAAAAATTTTTTAAAAAAAGAAAAAAATTTTTTTTTAAAAAAAATTTTTTTTAAAAAAAAAAGGGAAAGGGCACAAAAATTTTTTTTTAAAAAAAATTTTTAAAAAAAAAAATTTTTTTAAAAAAATTTTTTAAAATTTTTTTTAAAAACCCTTTTTTTAAAAAAAAAATTTTTTTTTTTTTCCCCGGGGGTTTTGTTTTGGGGGTTTTTTTTCCCCCCAAAAAAATTTTAAAAAAAAAAAGGGGGGGTAAAAAAAAAAATTTTTTTCCCCTTTTTTGGTTAAAAAAAAAAATTTTTTTTTTTTTGGGGGAAAAAAAAAAAAAAAAATTTTTTTAAAAAAAAAAAACCCCCCTTTTATAAAACCGGAAAAAAAAAAATTTTTTAAAAAAAAAGGGGGCTTTTCCTTTTTAAAAAAAAAAATTTTAAGTTTTTTTAAAAAAAAACCCTTTTTTAAAAAAAATTTTTTTCCAATTTTTTTTTTTTTTTTTTTTTGGGGTTTTTTTTTTTTAAAAAAAAAATTTTTTAAAAAAAAAAAATTTTTTTTTTTAAAAAAAATTTTTTAAAATTTTAAAAAGGGGGAAAATTTTTTTTTAAAAAAAATTTTTTTAATTTTTAAAGGAAAAATAAAAAAAATTTTTTAAAAAAAAATTTTTTTTTCCCCCTTTTTTTTTTTTTAAAAAAAAAAAAGGGGGTTTTTTTTTAAAAAAAAAAGGGGGAAAATTTTTTTTTTTTGGGGGGGTTTTTTAAATTAAAAAAAGGGGGTTTTTTTGGGGGGGTTTTCAAAAAAATTTTTTTGGGGGGAAGGAAAAAAAAGGGGGGGGTTCCTTTTTTAAAAAAAAAAAAAAAATTGGGGGGTTTTTTTTGGGGGGGGGGAAAAAAAAATTTTTTGGGGGGCCAAAAAAAAAAAACCCCCCCCGGGGGGGAAAAAAAAAAAAAAAAGGGGGGCCCCCCCCCGGGGGGGCCCCAAAAATTTTTAAGGGGGCCCTTTTAAAAAAAAAAAAAATTTTTTAAAAAAATTTTTTTAAAATTTTAAACCCCCCCAAAAAAAAAATTTTTTAAAAGGGGGGAAAAAAAAAATTAAAAAAAAAAAAAATTTTTTTTCCCGAAAAAAAAAAAATTTTTTTTTGGGTTTTTTAAAATTTTTTTAAAAGGAGGTTTTTAAAATTTTTTTCCCCAAAAAAAATTTTTTTTTTTTAAAAGGGGGTTTTTGGGGGGCCAAAAAAAAAGGGAAAACGTTTTTTTTTGGGAGGATTAAAAAAAAATTTTTGGGAATTTTTTAAAAAAAAAATTTTTGGGAGCCCCCCCTTTTTTTCCCCCCAAAAAAAATTTTGGGGGAAATTTAAAAAAAAAAAAAACCCCAAAAAAAAATTGGGGGGGAAAAAAAAAATTTTGGGGAAAAAAAATTTTTTTTTTTTTGGGGGCCCCAACCTTAAAAAAAAAAAAAAATTTTTTTTTTTCCCCCCAAATTAAAAACCCAAAACCCAAAAAAGGGGTTTTTTTTTTAAAAATTTTAAAAGGGGGGCCCTTTTTTTTTGGGGGTTTTTGGTTTTTTTTTAAAAAAAAATTTAAAAAAAATTTTAAAATTTGGGGAAAGAAACCTTTTTTTTTAAAAAAAAGGGTATTTTTTTTTCCCTTTTTTGGGGAATTTAAAAAAAAAATTTTTTGGGGAAAAAAAAAAATTTTTTTTTCCCCCCCCCAAAATTTTAAAAAGGGAAAAAAAATTTTTAAAATTTTAAATTTTTTAAAAATTTAAGGGGAAAAATTTAAAAAACCCAAATTTTGGGAAAAGCTTTTTTTAAAAAGGTTTTTTTTTCCCAAATTTTTTTTTTTTTTTTTAAAATTTTTAAAATTTTCCTTTTTTAAAATTTAAAAAAAAAAACCCCAAAAAAAAAACCTTTTTTTAAAAAAAAAAAATTTTGTTTTTTTGGGGGTTTTTAAAAAAAAATTGGGAAAAAATTTTAAAATTTTTAAAAAAAAAAAAATTTTAAAAAAAAAAAAAAAAATTTTTTTTAAATTTTTAAAAAAGGAAAAAATGTAATTTTTTTAAAAAAATTTTTTTTAAAATTTAAAAAAAAAAAAAAAAAAACCCAAATTTCCCCCTTTTTTAATTTAAAATTTTTTTTTAAATTTTTTTTTTAAAAAATTTTTATTTTTTTTTTTTAAAATTTTTTTAAATTTTTTTTCCTTTTAAAAAAACCCAATTAAAAAAAAAAAAAAAATTTTTTTTGGGAAAAATTTTAAATTTTTTTTTAGGGGGAAAAAAAAAAAAAAATTTTTTAAAAAAAAAAAAACCCAAAAAGGGAAAAAAAAAATTTAAAAAAAGGAAAAACCCATAAGTTCTTTGGCTAATAAAAAAATTTTAAATTTTTTTTTCCCCGGGGGGGGGGGCCCCCAAATATTCGATGCAGCGATTTCTTAAAAAGCTAAAAAGATGTTCAAATTCGACCGTCTTAAAATAAAATCAGTTTTATCATGTCTAGTTTTTTTTTCATAATAAAAAAGGGGTGTAAAATTTTAAAATTAGGTACCGTCAATTTCGTATTTTTAATTTATAACATATTTTTATCTATACGGAAATAACAGTAATAATAACGAATACATTTAAATAATTTTATTATTGATAAATTTACAAAATAATAAAGGCTGTAGCCGGGTACAAATGGAAAATCGGTCTTTTTCCCGATTTGGCTGATTTTTACCCCAAAGTTGGCTTTCTTTGTCACATCGAAACAAAAAATATTTGTTTTAAATTTACATAAAAAAATTAAAAAATGCTTTTTTTTGGAAACCCCATGGGGTTGAAATATTTATGAGGCGGGTTTTCCTATAATTGCCACCCCTTTAAAATCTTTATTTTTATAGATAGAAAAAAATAGTATATATGAAAGTTGCAGGATTTTTGAAGATTTTCATGGTGTAAAATAGAAAAACAAATGATGATCGGAAAATTAACAAATCACTATCAACTTTGTTATTTTAAATGGAACACCCTGTATATGATTGAAAATTCAAATTCTGCTAATCTCCTCTTTTCAAATATATATAACTTATCTATGTTCGGATAAACGAGTTGCAAGTTATTTGAATTTAAAATCTGTTCTTATAAGCCATAGTTAGCCATGGATACAACCCAAAGTTTTGCAAAGTTAAGTCGCGTTAGCCATGGTTCATCTTGGAAACCAAACAAAAATATAAATATTTGACAGAAGTCAATTTTGGGTTGTATCCATGGCTAACTATGGCTTATAAGAACATAACCACAACTCGTTTATCCGAACATAGATATTATATATATATATATATATATATATATATATATATATATATATATATATATATATATATATATATATATATATATATATATATATATATATATATATATATATATATATATATATTTTTGAAAGAGGAAGATTATAAATTTGAATTTCAATCTATACAGGTGCCATAAAATAACGAAGATGATAGTGATTTGTTAATTTTCCGATCATCATTGTTTTTCTATCTTACACCATGAAAATCTTCATGAGAAATCCTGCAACTTTCATATAAACTATTTTTTTCTATCTATAAAAATAAAGATTTTTAAGGGGTGCGCAATTATACGGGAAAACCCTTTACCTCAAACCAACCTACGAGATTTTTCGAAGATTTTGTTATACAGAAAATATGGAAAATAGACGTACAATTATTTAATATAAAAAAAATGTCACTAGGGAACAATCACCATTTTTTTATTATATTTTTGTTATACGACCCCATACAACATATATAGGAACCAGAATTTTTTAGTAGAACAACTAGAAAGTTGAAAAAATTTTTTTTTATATTTTGGTAGTTTAAATATTCAAGAATATCCCCTTAGAATTTCGGAGAGAAATTCGTTAAATATTCAATTTGCGATAGAAGAAGGCGCAATATATGCAGCCGAATTTGCTAAATAAAGAAATTTAAGGTATATGTACTGTTTTATCTGTTTGACTATCGGAAATTTAACTTAAGCTTTAAACGTGTTTTTCTCGAAACCATCTCTTTCAAAATGTTTGTCACAATATCTCAAGTTTTAATTGACCGATTTTTTTGAAAGTTAAAGTGAATTTACTTTGTATATAGCTCCATGGCAGGAACCAATAAAAAATCAAAATTTTCATTTTTTACCACTTTTAAAAATTCGAAAAATTTAAAAAATAACTAAAAAATTTTTTTTCTAAAAACGCCATTTTGCAAGATTTTTTAAATTTTTCTTAGTTTCTGCCATAATGTTATTTGTAATGATAAAGAAACTACCATGTTTTTATTTTTTAAATGACCGGAAGGGAGGAAGTCTCTACTTTACTAGCGGGTAAATTTATAAAATATTTTTTCGTTTTAATTTTTTTTAGCAAATTCTTAAAATATAAATGAGAAAACAGTGGATAGCGAAAATATTAGTTGTTTTTTTATCAAGCGTCAGAAAAAGGCCCGAAATTTGGGCCTCTAGACAAGAATATAAGTGTGCCACAAATGGGAAACTTTTAGTTTAAAATTAATAGCATATTGTATTTTTTTCATAGTTAGGTACCCAAAAACCATACCAACCCTAAAATTGCTCCTAAAAATTTGTTAGTATTATTTAAAATGATAGTCAGTAGTCTACGACGTTAAACATGATAATTGCCAATTGTTTTACCCCGTAAAAAGAGGTTGGCTTTTTACAAATATTTATATATATATATATATATATATATATATATATATATATATATATATATATATATATATATATATATATATATATATATATATATATATATAATTAAGACGCTATTAAAAATTTAACGTAAATCAAACACTTTTTTAAATTTGTAGAACCCCGTTCAAGGTAATTGCCTTTTAGAGTTTTTATTCTAAACAAAATTAACTTTTGAATGGTTATTCTTTACTTTTAAGTCTAACATTTTTTCCACATCTTTTCTCTATGCACGTTACTTGGTGTACCCAGGTAGGTTAGGCAATCAATCAATTCTTACTTATCTATTCTATCTGGACAACTATGTGAAATTTCTACCTAAATCAAACACTTCATGCAACATGTGTCAAGGGCTCTTTAGTTTATTGGGGATTCCTATTTACACACAACAGCACACACTGTTTACTGGCGGTCACCTATCCAGTTACTTACGGACTGTGGCAAGCGTTGCTTATCTTTGCCGATAACCGTGGTAATAATGTTAATTGTCTGGATAAAGACTGCTGCCGCTCTCTATTTAGGAAGCTTTGCTTTAACAAAGGATTAATAGTGTTTTCTTTGTTATAAATAGGATGTCTATAAAAACTATTAATATATAGATATTTTTTTATTTTAAAAGAACTATACAAAAGTGATCTTTAAGATTAGAGCATTAAAATAATTTTAGGGTACCTGTTTAACATAGGTTATTTGAAAGACAAAACTGACCCCGCTAGGTCACCAATTTATCCCAGATAGATAAGTAGATAGACAGATAGATAGATTTATTTATTTATTCCAAATTAACAATAAACTATTAGAAATCTTGAGAGTATTGCGCCGATCATTTATTGATGGGTTTTTACAGGATGACCGCGGTTAGTTTGGGTTAGAACTAAAAATAGACCTACAAAAAGAAATAAGCAGTAGAAACATCATTGATAAAGTCGTGCTTATCCATACGGATTGCAGACAGACACTACTAGCCCTAAGGAGACCACGTTACACCTCGGGTCTGGTATTAGAATGTCACCGTGCCCTTGTGGACGCTTTCAGCAGGAATGTGGTCACTCTTTGCTGGACCAAAGGACATGCTCGCTTCAAAGGCAACAGCATTTCCGGGACCAAACCTTTTGGACCCGAACCTTTCGTAGGTCTTACAGGGTCTGTGATGAGCGACCTAATTAAAAGATACTCTCATCAGCAGTTTACAAGAAAATAGGATGAAACAGTAAACTGTAACTTTTCCAGGAAAATACTAAACTATCTTGACAGAGATACAGCTAAACATTACTTGGCAATGCCTACGGCGAATCTTCGTTTAATCACGGCCATTATTACTGGACATTGTCAACCGAGAAAACAACTCTTTAGAATGGGTATAAATGACACATATCTGTATAGAGATTGTGAACAGGAAGGTGAGACGGTGGAGCACATCCTTTGTGACTGCCCTGCACTCTTGTCCAAAAAAAGATCCATGCTGGGCGAGTTTTAGGTTTCTTTGGCCGACATTAATAAGATTTGCCCCGACGACGTTGTCACCTACTTTAAATCAGTAGGATGGGCAGCGCACTGAGTGAGAAGTTCCATTTAGGATTGGCACAACTGACCTACTGACGCCTCGGTGCAGTAGTGTTTATTACCCTCTTTACTTTTAGATTTAGACGATACACCTAGAAAATGCAATAATAGCCATCTTGGAACAATTTATACTAAATATACTATATAAACAACACGAAATATGGTAAACAAAAAATTTGGCGAAAAATTATCGGCATACGTGTAGGTCTATCTGTCGCATTAAGGGCCAAGCTCGACTTTGGCTTTGGTTAAAAAAATAGGAGTTTTAGAACAATCGTACTTAGAATGCCAAATTATAAATGGATTAGATAGCACACTAACAGCCAAGTGATGATCGCGTTGTTAAATTTAGCAATGGACTTAGCAATTGTTAAAAGTTAACAACGGTTTAGAATGTTTAACAAAAAATCATTGTCAGTGTTACTCAATGATTTTAGTAGGCAACCTGTGAAAATCTGACATTTTGTTAAACATTCTAAATCGTTGTTAACTTTTAACAATAGACCTGTCTAATAAAATAGCTGATTACGGTAAACAAACTTGCTGGAGGACAAACAACCCGCTTAGCAATTTAACCTGCCTGTGCATTGTCCTGTTTTATAGTGATTTTTTTTCGGATTTCAAGTAGTTTAAAGTGATTTTTTAAGTATATTTATATTATTTGGGAGTCTTAGTATTGGTATTTATAGAGAATCAATCAGGAGCGACTATTTTGTGAAGCTACAAGCTGAAAATGCGGATGCCGCAAATCGATACAAACAAAAGCTCTCCGGAATTAATTTTGTGGATCCGTTTTATTTAAAAGAGTCGGATTTAAGTATGAATCCTGCTGACTTTCCCCCTGTTACTCAAATGGATATTGTCTGCTATTTAGTGCTTACAAAAGTTATTACACACAACAACCAATGAAAGCCATGTGTTTTAAGTTCCTGCACATAGTCATCAAATTTTCACGACATACCGCGTTGAACATTGTTAGGACAGTTAACATACCGGTTTATTTTCGCGAGAAGCGGTAACGTAGGGGAAGGTGTTCTGACATCAATATCTACGTCATTACTTTGTACCCAGTATCTACCGCTATCGCCACTGGTCAGGAGGAGCGTTAATAATGGTTATGTCAAATTTAAATTTAAAATAATGGAGGATTCGCGGCTTTTCTATTGTTTTGGTTCTTGTGATTTTTTTTGCTATGGTTTAACAACTATTTGGAATGCAGATTTTTTCGGTTTACTAGTTAATTCCCAAATGTATGAATTAATGCAATTATATTTAAATCATAAAGGAAAAATTTACTTGTTATAGTTGACTTGGAAACAGCTAATATCTTATTAAATGAAAAATGTGGTTTATATATTATCTATTCGACTTATTTCTTAACTCTCCAAAGACCTTTCATTTAAATTTAAACTTAAAAGTGTATTAAACGATTAGTATGTAAGTTGACATACGTAAACCGTTTCGTTTTTGCGAGGATAGGCGGGTTAAACACGGTTAGAATGGTGGGGGAAAGAACTGCTATCAACCAGTAGTTAAAAACGGTAAGTCGCGAAAATATCCTTAGTGTGAAGTTTTTGGATGCAAAAATTATTAAAGACAACAAGGTGCTGTTAAAAAAATTAAAACCACTGTACCAACCATGTTAAATTTAAATAAATATTACTTTGTAGAACATACAGTATAAACTGTGTCGAATCTGGTAACCCAGTGTTTCGGAAGTGTGGTCTCGTCACTTGTTTCAACTTACATATTTAAGTGGTGTTAGTTTTTAAATTAAATAATTTTTTACTATTCTCTATTTAGGTTTTTTGCTTGTAATGGAGCACCATGTATCTGATTATTAAGTTTTGTTTATAGGTGGGTGTAAAGTTTTAAATAAAAAACTGTAATATAATAGAAATGTATATAATTTTAATAGGTATTTAGGTTATAAAGTAGAGCTTTATCAGTTGAATATTTCATGGCCTAGTAGCTTATGAATGAGGCTATAAAGTAATGAGAACACTAAAGATAATATACTAATTTCATACAAAACTTTGTTTTATTGCTTCTAAGTGGTATTGGAGAATTTAATTTTGTGTTTATTTGATTCTTAAAAGCCTGTAAGTATAACAGACTTGACCATTACATCAGTAATGACACCAAGTGCAATGTCATTTTATCTGTTGGTGGCATTTTGATGTAATGATCGCTGCAAATAGTATACTTTATTTTAGTACACTTTTCTGTTCTCGTACAATAAAGTAGTACTATATTGTAGTACCTACCATATAATAAAGTAACCCTTTATATCCCCTAGGTAGGTAAGTAGGTTTAAAGTGAGTGGACTTTTTACGCCCTCCAATGCGACCGCTCGGTCTATTGTAGCTCACACCTTTTTATTTTTCTCCCAATAGGATCAGACTTCTAATGAATCCGATATCAGATTGGGAGAAAGAGTTCTTACATCTCCTCTTATTCATGTCGCTACCGGACACGAGCACAATATGTGTTCTGGTGTCCCTGTCTCCTGGAAAGTATGACGAGCAGACGATTAGATCCGTCATGCCCTCCTCTGCCGGTCTAGTGACATGGGTAGCTAGCAGGTCCTTGTTACAGGAACCAGATGTTTCTTCTGAGGCCGTATCTTCGGCCTTTCACTATGAAACCGGTCCTATCTGATTTCTGTTTAAAGCCCCTAACATATATAATAGACCGTTTATTATTAAGCACTTAAAAAGTCAAACATAAATTTTTACTATTATACTTTTAATTTGCGCATGCAAAGCAATACTTATGATTGTTCATTTTTGTCGTAATATTTATTACAACCCTTGTTACAAACTATTAAACAGACTGTTGATAGATTCCGTAAAGCATCATTCTTATTTAAAATAGAAGGAATCCTGTAAAAACACACTCTATTCCTGTCACCTCTTTTATCACAGTTTATTACACAACAAAATGAAGGCATAATTGCTTAGTCCATTGCTAAATTTAACAACGCGATCATCACTCGGCCGGAAGTATTACTGTTCCAAGATGGCTATTTTTTCCACTTTTAAAATATATTTTCTAGTCAATAAACCACAGTCATCCTGTAAAAAATTTTAATAAATGATCAGCCCATAGTCAATGTACCCTTTTTAAAAGGGCATATTGGGTAAGATCTATATAGCTATAGAAGACAGTCATATTATGACTTGAAAAAGAATTACAAAAGAAATTAATAGTATTAATTATAAACACACATACTAAATTAAAATCACAATAACAATATCTTTTTATTTATTTTTTTTCTTCAAGCACAGTATTTAAAACATCTGCCATAATGTTACCTGGGCTTTAGTCCCAATGCAACCAAAATTCTGTTGGATGGCGCCAAAGTCGCCTCTTTAATTTTAGAAAGGTTCATTTTATTCTCTAAGTGTCTCTTCGTCAGTCGTTAGTTTAGGTTAGCTGTGGTTAGTCTAAATATCTAACAACTATCTACGTTTTAGTTAACAAACCATGTTATTTAAAGTAAGTTATAATATATAAACAATAGGATGACCAAGGCCTAGCAGGTCATAATTTATGGTATCTTATGTGGTCGATCTAGAAAAAACAAAAAGCAGATTTATGTGCTTTGATTCTAAAGAAGCTTAAACTTGTTTACAATTCAGCCTCGGTTCCGGGGTCGCATTTCTCCTGCTAAGCAATAAAATATGTAAACAGTGCATTACCAGAAAAAAACAGGCAGGTCATTAAAAAATCATATGAAATAAAATTTTATTACCTAAAACAACAAAACTATTTTTAAAAGAGTTAATATATAAACAATGCTTTAATCAATATGAACACGAAACTATCAGGATAATAATTTACCGTATCTAAAGTGGCCACCACGATTCAAAGAAAATAGAAAGAGGCAGAAATCCGTGCTCTGATTCTAAAAAAGGTTAAACTTGTTCAAAATTCAGCGTCAGTTCCAAAGTCCGATTTCTCCTGCTAAGTTCGCCGATAATGTTGATTTTCTGGACAAAAGCAGCCACTGTCTGCCTGGAGAGGTTCACTTTCACATAAATTGAAGCGTTTAACTCCACATAAAAGTTTGATTTACTGAAGGCAAGCTAAAATAAATGGTTCTTGTACGATTTTTTTTTAAATATACCTTAGAAAAACTTTAAAAATAATATAGGCATAAAAATATGAAAAATGAGCATAAAAAATGTTGTTGTCTAGCGGTATTAAACGTGGTTTTTTAAAGAGGCTCAAAACGAAATCCAGCTAAAGAAATAAGTTTATTTTTAAGAGTCTACAAATATAAAAATTACTAGCCACAAAAATATTTAAGGTAATAAAAATATAAACACACAATGTTTAAAATAAGCCTTATCTTTTGAGGTCATGATTCATCGTACAAATCGTACATCATTGTCAATAAACAAAATAAAAGTTGGGGTTATTTAAGATTTTTAAGAACATTTAACTCGTTTGAAATTCAGTGACAGTCCTAAAATTCAATTTCTTTAGCTGAATACGCCAATAATGCTGATTTTCTGGACAAAAGCAGCCACTGTCTGCTTGGAAAGGTTTATATTGACCTAAATTGAGCCGTTTAACTTCACATAAAACTTTGATTTACGAGAGGTAGTTTCGAAATTATTGGTTTTATTACTTCTACTCGAAGTGGAGTTTTATTAAAATTAATTTTTCAAAGAAACGTTAAAAATACTAAAAATTTAACAAAAACTTTTTGTTTGTGCAATGTAGCATTAAATTACGTATAAGATGTGGGCGTTGAAACATAATAAATATATAAAATAATTGTCAATTTTTTGATCTTTGATTGACCGTTTATTTCTTTTAAAATTACAATAACCTAAGGTATGACTCTCAATTTTAATAAATAGATTAAGTAAGTATTTTACAATAATGCATTATTAGGATGTTTTGGTATAAACATTCCTGATTTGTCGACAGCAAAATCTTCCAAAATATACCTCTTCGTCACTGGGTTACAGACCTGTAAACTAGTAAAATTTATTTCAATGGCAAAAATTTAATTGAAAAAAGGAAAGATCCAAGGTTAGGGAATTCTGGGATTATTTTGTACTTTATTTGATGGAAACGGGTAGCCCGACTACTTATCTACATTCTAGGATTTTTTGTTCAGGTGGATTCAGATGTTTCTCATATATAACGTAATTGATATAAACAAAAATTTATTGCAAAATACTTGTAGCAATGGTCTAATGGAGCTTTTGGTATCTGATCGAATCCTATGTTATTTTTAAAGACACTGACTTATTTGTTCGCTTTATTTAGTCTTGACTGTATTTAAGGGTTTTTTGTTTACTTTAGTTTTATTTTTATTATAAGTTATTGAAATAAGCACACTTTTCTACCAACCATAAAGTATAACTTCCCGTTTATTTTTGGTTAAGGGGTTCTTTTAGGACTAGGTTAACTGCACTAAAGTAAATAGTAAACAAGAGCAAAGTTATACGTATCAGTACTCATTTTGTCACACAAAACGTCCACATCATATCTCGTTTCAGATAATTGGAACAAGTTCCCTGATTTTTAGATCTTTTAACAAGATCTGGAATAATGTGCTCTCCCACAAACTTCCTTCCTACAATCGTCAACCTAAACTTTGTTCTTGGTTCTGTAGTTCTAATTGACATATATTAGATATTGTAAATGGTCATTCTTCCAGCTTTCACCTAATTACTGCAAAGGTATCCAGGGGCTTAGTACTGGTCGAAACCCTATTTTTTGACAAATTAATAATCCTTCTGGTTTACGAAACAATAGTACCCTTCATTCTTATATTTAGTTTTTCTAGCCAGTGCGTAAACTTTATTTTGAAAACTAAGCGCAGAGTAATACCGGTATATATTTCACAGGATTTCAACTTTTTTACGAGAAAACCAAAAATATGGCCCAATATAATGCTTAAAAAACACAATTATGTTTGCTGTCTACCAATTATCGTCTTAAAAATATTTTTAATTAGCACACGCATATTATATCCGTAGTCACAAAAGTTTCAAAAGCAGCATTTCTTCTTTGGATCAGAAAGTTTTTTTTTCCAATTTCCTCTTACCACACTTAAGACATCCACGGTACGTACTTAGGCTTTAAGCACCCGGTGGTGTCTGGGATAAAAACAAATAAATAATTAAAAAGTAAGAAAATCGCCTAAACATTAGTGTTAAAGTATGGATTTTTTTAACTCTACGGTAATATCCATATGGCTACCATTAAAAAAATTACAAAGCCATTTTTTTACTAAAATTTCGTGTCATTCTCTTTTAGTGCTTAAAAGTTACTAAACTAAAACATTTTTTTTTAATTTTAACACCCTATAACCTAAAATCAATTCAACCTTGTCTGAAAAAAAAATAAGAAATCAACTGTTAAATTTATTCCCAACAATTAGATTACACCCTGTATATCCTTATTTACTTACTACGTCACCAACATTTTATAAAAATATTTAAAACCGTATTCATATTACTTTAAAAAACTTATCCTGTATTTAAAAGATTTAGCGGAAAATGTATTTTTCTTATTTATTTAACTGCCTTTTTAAATTATAAATGTAATAATTAAAAAAGAGCACAACATAATTAGGCAAACATTCTATTATTTTCGTAACAAGAGATCAAAATCTTTTGTTTCCTGTAAAATTATAGGTTTAAAAACGGGAAGAGAATTTGTCATAAAAGAATGTAGATAAACAAAGGAAGGGTAAAATAGTTCAAATCTGACAACTTTGTTAGCTGTAACAGACTGAAGCACGCTTTAATTACACGAATAACGGTCTCATTAGGAACCTTCAGATTACAAGTACGCGATTACATTACCCAGTAAAATAACTAAAGAGTGAAAATGCTCCAGCCCTACTTTTGTCGCTAAATTAGGGCTGAATTAAAATACCACACTCTTTAATAATTAAACGAAAACAGGCCTATAAATTACTAAAATTGTAGAAAATATTTTGATGTTACCAATTATTTTGTATTATGGTAAAGGTTCTTGTATTAAAGATGGTGTAACGTTTCTCATTTCTTTTATATTTTAAATAAACCAATGGTCACTTAAGATTTTTATTATATTTCAATGTTTGCATTATTATACAGTATTGGAAAATAATTCTCGCATAATAGGGAAATTAATGTTAATTTTTAGGTATCTGTGAATCCAATCTACCAGTGTACCTTTCAATAGAACGTCGCGATGAGTTGTAATTAATTTAACTGTTCGACTGGAGACGTCACCGCTTTGCGCTTTAGTTTGGCTAGTGGGATTTGCCCGTGGCTCGCACAGCTCTCGTACATTTGCTTGCGGGCAGTATTTAGGCGCGCATTAGGCCATAAGCTGAAAAATTTTAAATTTTTTAAAATGCTTAAAAAGGAGGAAAAGATTCAAATTTTAAAGTGGTATTTTGGGGTCACTTTAATCACGAAATAATAAATTTATTTATTTGTGCTTATGAAAATAGACCTGTTCCGGCACAATCGATAATAAGCCGCATTATTACAAAATTTGAAATATGTGGTTGTATACAAAATTGTCAAAAATGTAAAAACATTGATCATCCACGTGAGAAACCAGTTAATGAAATTCGGCAAAACAGGGACATTGATGTTTGTGCTGCTGCTGAAACCAGTGATCCTTGTTCAAGCAAATTGCTGAACAGGTTAACTTGAATGATAGAACTGTTCGGCATATTTTGAAACGAAATGGTTACCGTTGTTTTAAAGTACAAATAACTCAGGAACTATTTCCCGAGGACAATATTAAGCGTATGGAGTTTTGCGAGATGATGATGGAAAGACAAAACGCAAATGAAAATTTTTTAAAAAACATTTTGTTTACGGATGAATCCACCTTTTCATTGCATCGTAAGCATAATCCATCCACCGTTAGGTATTGGTCTCGGAGAAATAAACATCTGAGCATTCCTGTGCGAGCACAATACCCACAAAAAGTCAATGTTTGGACGGGTATTTTAGGGGACTACGTCGTGGGTCCATTTTTCATCAATGGAAATTTAACAGGGGATAAATATTTGGATCTATTACGAAATCAAATTATTCCGACAGTTCGATTACTTTCTGTTAACTTCGAGGAGATTTGGTTTCAGCAGGACGGCTGCCCTGCTCACAATAAACGTGAGGTTCAAAATTATTTGGAAACCACATTTAATAACAGAATTATTTCTTCACGTGGTACGATCAAGTGGCCCCCCAGATCGCCAGATTTATCCCCAAATGATTTTTTTCTTTGGGGATATTTAAAACAAAATGTGTATCGCCACAGTTTTGAAAGAGCTAGAAACCTTGTTGAAATAAGGGAAAAAATAATTCAACTTTCTGGTCAAATTACACCTGAACAGCTCAGGAATATGAGACAAAATCTCTACAACAGGTTTGGGTATTGTTTAGCAGAAAGTGGTGGATTATTCGAACCCTTATTAAAATAAATTTTAGTTCTTTAAAGTTATTTTTATTTTCTGTTGTAAAATTATCGTTAAGTTTATTTTTAGAATTTCCTTTTTATTTATTTTTTAGAATTTACTTTTTTTTCAAGCCAATGTGGCAAAAAGACAAGCAAAAATCTTTCTTAATATTTGTGATAATTTTTCAACAAATTATTGTCAAACAATTCTCGTTTTTGCTGATTCGACGTACAGGGTGTCCCATTTTGGTCGCTAATATAGGCTAAATCGGAATCTGTAAGAGTTATCGAAAATCTGATCAAGCACTCACGAGCTCTTTTTTGAGAAAAATAATAATGGCGGAAACAGATCACGGCTATCGCGATTTGTTTGAGAGCTACAGGGTATTTCTCGGATTTCGGCCATTTTAAAATAAGTCCGTATTTTCTTTATTATAGAAGATATTAAAAAACTAAAAGCAGGTTCTACAGGCACTTTTTTATGAACAATTCAGTGGCGTACTCGGATTTTTTCTATTGTTTATAGTTTTTGAGAAAAGGTAATAAACTAGGTTTTTTTAAATGGGACACCCTATATATTATTAAATTAAAAAAATCTACGTTGAATTCTAAGCATTTTTCATATGAAACACTTTGTTCCTAGTCCTAACCGTTTTCGAGATTTTGAATTTTTAAATATATTTAAAAAAAAATAATGACTGGAGAGCCTGAACGGTTTATTTATGAGCTTGCTCAGCTTCAGGTTAACTAGAAATGCTTTAAGAATTGTCAGTTTCAAAAAATATCAAATATTTATTAATACAAATGGTTTTCATAAGCATTCACATCCGAAAAGATAAACTATATGATAGGATTCCTTAGTAGGCCATGGACCACACTACATGGCTCCTAGTTGTCATCTTATGCATACACGTATTTTTTTCGTTAGCTGTCAGTTTAAATTTATTTTGCCTTTAAAACGTTAATATGGATAAATATGCAAGTTTTGAGAAGTATAATATGATTGAATGCTATATTGAATCTAATAAGCACAGCCAGAGCGCTTGTGATTTATACTATGAGCGGTATCCAGAACGTCAACAGCCATTTCCGACAATTTTCAAGAGACTTGTAGACAATTTGATAAACTTCGGATCATTTAAAAAACCGAGGGCAAAAAGTTACAGAAAGGAAAATAACGAAGTAACTAGCATTAACGTATTGGCTTGCGTAGGTGCCGACCCAACTACTTCAACCAGAATCATTGAAACAAATATTGGAGTTCCTCGCTCAAAATCTTGCCGTATATTAAAAAAGCACAAGTATAAATGCTATACGTCACGCAAGACTCATCTTCTGATTGAAGGCGATGCGGAAAGAAGAATCCAGTTTTGTGAATGGTATATCCAACAATTAAATGCCGATGAGGCTTTTCCCGGTAAAATCATATGGACTGACGAATCACGAGTGACCAGCGATGGTATATTTAACAGGCACAACCAACACCAATGGGCCCAAGAAAACCCTCATCAACAGGTACAAAGGGTACGTCAAGGACGATTTGGGTTTAATGTTTGGGTGGCTTTGCTAGGAGATAGAGTTCTTGCTTATGAAATATTTCACGAAAATTTAAATTCTCAAATATACTTAAATATTTTGGAAAGAAACATTTTTAATTTTATAGATAATCTTCCTTTAAGAGAAAGCCAAGAACTCTATTTCCAGCAAGATGGGGGCCAGCCCATAACGCGGCAAGAATTGTGGATCACTTAAATACTAATTTTGGTGCCAAGTGGATTGCTAATAACGGACCTGTCAGGTGGCCAGCCAGGTCACCTGACATGACTCCACTGGATTTCTTCTTTTGGGGTTTATTAAAAGATAAAATCTATTTAAACCGAGTAAACAATATAAATGAACTGCAAATTAATTTCGAACAAGCCATTCAGAGTATTTCCAATATCCACATTCGGAATGCAACGACTCGTAGTGTGCTCAGGAGATGCCATCTTTGTATAAACAATAATGGGCAAACGTTTGAACACTTAATGTAATATTTTGATTGAAATTTCGTAGTTAGTTTGTTTCGTTTTATTTGTTAATTGTATTTTGTATGTTAAATATTGTAATATATAATACTATTTGTTTATTTCCCAGGGAATTTACTTTACTTAGGTATATAAAATGTTATTCAAAACAGAGAAAGCGCCACGTTGGATACCATACTAAAACCCGAGGTGGAAGCTACTTAGCTCATCATCATAAATAAACCGTTCAGGCTCTCCAGCCATTAATTTTTTTTTAAATATATTTAAAAATTCAAAATCTCGAAAACGGTTAGGACTAGGAACAAAGTGTTTCATATGAAAAATGCTTAGAATTCAACGTAGATTTTTTTTAATTTAATAATATATAGGGTGTCCCATTTAAAAAACCTAGTTTCTTACCTTTCTCAAAACTATAAACAATAGAAAAAACCGAGTACGCCACTGAATTGTTCATAAAAAAGTGCCTGTAGAACCTGCTTTTAGTTTTTTAATATCTTCTATAATAAAGAAAATACGGACTTATTTCAAAATGGCCGAAATCCGAGAATTACCCTGTAGCTCTCAAACAAATCGCGATAGCCGTGATCTGTTTCCGCCATTATTATTTTCCTCAAAAAAGAGCTCGTGAGTGCTTGGTCAGATTTTCGATAACTCTTACAGATTCCGATTTAGCCTATATTAGCGACCAAAATGGGACACCCTGTACACCCATCCGAACTCGTTTTAATACTGTCGGAATTGTAGAAAACTATTTAATTTTGTATCTAATCCAACCAAAGCGCGAAGCAGAGTCCAGTCGAACAGTTAAATAGATTCTAATTCATCGCGACGTTCTATTGAAACGTACACTGGTAGATTGGATTCTCGGCAGCATAGAAATTAACATTGATTTCCCTATTATGCGCGAATTATTTTCCAATACTGTATATTTAAAAACAATCATAAAAATCGTGTTCCGTTGTGCTAGTAATTGTTTAGTAAAAATTGTTTTTTTTAATGTATGTGCTAAGTATTGTGATTAACTAAGAATTTAAATGTTGGCAATTATTTATTGTACATTTTAATTTAATAACGGTTTTGTTTTTATAAAGTAATAACAAATGCGGTATTTTAGCTTTTACAGATTTTGTGCTTAAAAACCGTATCTATAGAATGTTAATTTCTGTGTGAACTTTGACAGTTCACATAAATATGTATTGTTTATTTTAGTGAATATGTGTTCTTTTAGTACAAGAAAAGTCACCCATAGCAGGTTATTATAATATTTCTTTTTAAGTTACTCAAATTTGTGAATTTCATTTTTATTATTTAATACCCTTATATTTCTCAAATTAAACATAGAAGCCACTTGAGCATGTCTTAGCATAGGTCTTTCCTGGTTTTTTTCTTGGACTGTTCTTAAGCTTTTCTTGGAAGCTTATTGTACACTTCTGACCTTGGACGGTTTTGTTCAATATCCTAATTTTATGGGGATGTAGTTTTGCAAACTAGTCTCAGCCATCAGCATATTATCGTTTTTAGGCTTTAGTCAATCCTGCTGTCTGTCTCACTTCTCATTTCAAGCTGAGGGTGTTTCAAAGAAGTTAGTTTTGGATTTGGTTTGCAGCCAGTCAAGTTGCTATGTACAGTAATTGAAATACTTTTAATATATGTGAAAGTAAGAAGTAGTCCTCAAAACTTTAGGCATTTGGCCAGTTCAGTTTTTAAATAACTCCTAAGGTGTAGTGTAAGCCTAATTTACTATAAAAGACTATACCAAATATTAAAATTTGTTTGATTCTAGGTGGACTTGAAAAAGTCAACCCAAAGGTAGTACGAGACCTTAGATATATTCTATAATCCAATATCTTACATTACTTATATCGGCTCCCTTTTAACATTAAATATAAACAGATCATATATTGTATTTGTTGACTAAAGAAATTTAAACTTTTTAGCCTAAAAAACCACACTGTATCTTGTGACTTGGGTTGACTTAGTCGAGGCATAAAGTTAAATAACTAATAGGTTTATTAAAGGTAACAAAAAGTTCTACTTCTCTGGCTTTTAAAAACTACAATAATTAAAAAAAATTGATAAAGGAGCGTTAGGAAAATTTATATAATTAAATTTATTTTAAGTTTTTTTTAGGTATGGTGATGATTTTATTATAAGTGTTACGAGACTGGTGGAATGGCGGCAAATTGGAAAAATGTGATAATATTATTAAAAGAATAGAAGTAAAAATTTAGAAAAAAATTTATAAAACAGAACTGTTTAGATTTCAGTTTTAGGATTATTTACTTAATAATAATTTATTAACATTTGGAAAATTGATATTTTTGCGACATACTGTTTTCATGCATAATATTTTTTTTTTTATTTTCGCTTAAAATTATTTTATTAGCACTAATTATACCACACAAGATCTTACATGATAAACAGTATGGATTCCGTCACAAAAGATCCACAGCTGATCTTTTTCCTTTGTCTCACACAACTGGAACAAGTCCCTTGAGTTTCTTGGTGAATCCCAGATCGTTGCTCTAGACATATCCAAAGCTTTTGATCAGGTCTGGCATAACGGGCTTCTTAACAAACTTCGTTTTTACGGTCTTCTACCTAAGCTTTGTTCTTGGCTCTACAGTTTCCTTTCTAATCGACGTATCTCAGTTACTGAATATGGTCATTCTTCCAGCTTCTATCAAATTAATGCTGGGGTGCCCCAGGGCTCAGTGCTGGCACCCACGCTGATTCTTCTACACATTAACGATCTTCTCTCTTCCACAATCAATCCCATTCATAGTTTTGCTAACGATAATACCCGTCACTATAGTAATTAATTTCTTAAGACACTATGTAATTCTGATTTGGAAAACAAGCGCAGGTCAATGCAGATATCTCTTTCACAAGACCTCAAACTCATTTTGAATTGGGCGCAAAAAATCTTGTTCAGTTTAATGCCTCGAAAACACAGTCATGTTCGCTGTCGCGGAAAAAGTCTGCCAATGCTTATTCTACCAAGTTCTACAGAACAAAGAGTCGTTTAATCTTGTTGGCGTTACTTTTGACAATAACCTCAACTGGCACAAGCACATTACATCCATAGCCTCGGCAGCTTCAAAAAAGCTTAGATTCCTCTTTCGAGCCAGAAAGTATTTCCCTTCTTCCAATCTGTATACTCTGTATGTAACCCAAATCAGACCCTCTTTAGAATATTGTTTTCATATCTGGGAAATGGCGTCCCCTACAACACTTAGCATTCTGGACTCCATTTAAAGAAGAGCCGTTCATCTTATTAATGATCCCACGCTTACAGAAAGGCTTTCTCATCTTGCCCACCATCGAGCTGTAGGGGATCTGTCGCTCTTCTATAGGTATTTTTAGTGCTTCTGCTCAGAGAAGTTGGCCAGTATAATTCTTTCTCTGGCAGCGCCCAGCAGAGCAACGCGTAGTGCAACTTTGCTCTAACTGCACTTTTACAGTGCAGTTAGAGACGCCCCGAACTTTCCGCTTTCTTCGTTCCTTCATTTCTAGAGTGTCAAGACTATAGAATCTACTGCCCGCAGAAGTTTAGAAAATTAAATAAAAATAATAAATTTTTTGTTATA
This sequence comes from Listronotus oregonensis, assembly GCA_019359885.1. Classification (NCBI taxonomy): domain Eukaryota; kingdom Metazoa; phylum Arthropoda; class Insecta; order Coleoptera; family Curculionidae; genus Listronotus; species Listronotus oregonensis. The sequence continues at coordinate 8,393 of JAHBCN010001762.1, read as the reverse complement.
AATAAAACGAAAAAAAATTAAATAAATACTGTAGGCATAATGCCTTACTTGTTTTAATGCAGTGTATCTATTTTTTTTTGTTTTACTTTTAATAAACAAAATTATTCATTTGCTTGAATTTTAAATTTTATATTAGGTATTGAAATAGTATCTAGTGACGAAACCAGAAAATTTTAATATATAAAAACAGTACGTTTATATTTTTCTTGGTGGCCAATACAAGAGTTTGTAACGCCAATGAAAAAAGCAAAAAAAATCTTTAAAATTTTGTACTTAAATAAACCTAAAACAACACTCTTAACCCTCTGTTAGTCAAGGCATAAACTTAAACAACTAATACATTTTTTAAGGAAAGTCCTATTTCTCCTTTTAATGGTACATAATATTTAAAATCATCTGCAAGAAACTTTTTTAAAGACTTAACCAACCTACAGTCAGTATGGTGACACATAAAGAAATTCAAAGAAATAAAACACACGGTTTAATCTTCCCTGGCCTTATTTAAACTCGGGCGGCGGAGTGTTATAGGGGGCCATCACGGAGGTCTGCATGTAGTTAAAGGATAGTAACGAGGCCCTGCAAAGGCCTGGCAGGAAGCCAGCAGCCAGTCACCATACTATAGATCATTGGGCGCGCGTTATGTCCTCCACAGTTTGCCTTTAGTTGAGGCGACGGCGGCAGTAATTGCAGGTTGGGCTAACATAAAGTTTGTTAAAAAATATTAAAACTAAAATATAGAATGTATTGTGGCCATTTACAGGGGGTTCAGAAAATGCTTAAAGATATTTAGCGTTATTATGCTATATGAATACTAAAACACCTAATGTCGAAATATTTATAATTATTAGGTTGCAGTGGTATTACAAACTACAATTTTGCGGATCTTCAAATATAGCCGACATGCAGATGCAGCTCTGTAAAGGGGTGCCACCTATTTCAAAAAGTATTTGCAGAACTGCCCCATTTATTTTTTTAAAACTGTTTTACCATCGCTGGTTTACTTTGAAAGACAAATCCACCCAAGGGAAAGAGCCGCGCTGGTATAGTGAATTATGATCTATTTTTTTAACTGGCATAAACATCGAAAAAGGATAGCAATATTTAAATATTAATTATGCTGTAATCCGAGATAAATACCTGAAGTCAAGCTAACTTTGTAGATTTTTTCGTGGTCTTTTAATGTCAAATAAATCATTAAGTAATTTTTATCGCTTTATATAATGTAAAAAACGATAAAATTAAGGTACTATGGCAATAATATACCCAATATTCATATTTCCTTCCTTTCTTTTTTTATAAGGAAAAAAATTGAAATCTGGTAAATTTCCTTAACTGTAATTTAATACAGCTGAACATTAGAAGCAACTAGCGCCATCTCGTTAAGTAATTCCAAACCAACCAATCTTAGTACCGACAGGTTAAGATGTTAATTTGCGTCATGTAGGTGTATTATGCAAAAATAATCAGAAGTTCATGAAAAATGGCTTCCCATTAGTTCACGGATATGTGAATTTTGAATGAGCTCATTTGCCAATTCCAAGTAGGTGACGTGCAGCACCCAAAAAGTGATTTAAAAAAAGGGGAAAAACGCAGTATTTTCACCCAACTGCAAATTAATAAAATAATTTAAACTTCTTGAGCCTTGCTATACATAGTAACAAAAAGGTAGACTTTCTTTGGGTATAAGGCTTCCTAATGAAATGAAATAAAAAATTAAAGATCCTGGTAGGTATGACTACTAAGCTTGGTTGGTTTAAAATTACGAATTCTTCAAGTGAATAGATAACCAGCATGTCGGTGTGACCATCTCCAACAAGGGTGAAACACGTGTAATCGGATTGTCTGGACCCGGGGTTATCCATTCACTTGGAGGCCTCGTAATTTTTAACCAACCAAGGTTAGTAGTCATACCTACCAGGATCTTTAATTTTTCTTTTATTTCAAAGGAGCGCTGATATGCCCAAATAAAGTCTACCTTTTGTTTTTTTTTATTTTTTTGATATTTATTATATGTTTAGAAATATAGAAATATCTTATACATACACACCATTTATTATATATTTAATATATATATATATATATTAAATATAATTAAAATTATATATATAATTAATTACTAATATATTAATATAAATTATTAATTTTTAAGTATTTGTTACATTAAATAATAATCTTAAAGGTTATTTTCTATGATGGATACAACCTGGTATATTTTTATACAAATGCGAGTCGTTATTTTTTTAAATTTTAGTGTATTCCAAAATTGGGGACGATTATCAGTGTATCTGCCGATAAATGTACCATTTCGGGTTTTTGGGTTTTTTTTTATTTTTTGCTGTCTGACCCCCAATTTTAACTTTAGGTTTGTGTTCAGCGAAAAAATACGCCCGAAAATCTTAGTCCGACATCCAGCACACGCCACTTTCTTTTGTGGACCTGTGTAATTTATACTTTACGTTTAGGATTAAATCATAAACGTTGCATATTGCAAATTTCAATACATCTAAGTTGACTTAAATCGATCGATTTTAATGTCAAGAGTCTGCCATTAAATTTTGTACACGTATTTTCCGGTTACCATGTAAATACAATCATTTTTTTTTCTGTAAAGGTTATTTTTCTATGATCGGAAAAATACACAACCTGGTATAGTTTTTATACAAAATGCCGTATCGTTATTTTTAAAAACCTATAAAAATTTATCAACGTGTTTAATAGTTCACATCGCATAGATTGGGGACGATTAATGCAAAAAGCCTGTAAATCTTGGTTAGTAATTTTACGTGATATAGGGTCAAACTAATTTAGGTACGAGGGCATAAAATACAGAATTATTACCTAACTAGGTCAAATTGTTTCATGTACCTAGGATTACATTGAAAATGCAACAAAATTATTAAATTGTAAATCAAAAAATATAACAACACCCTTTTGATTTAAATACTTATATACTAAGCGACTTAAATATCTGATATCCTTAAAGGTGTTTGACAATGTTATGGTTTTAATAACACCACAATCCTGTCTTCCATTGTCTTTATTTGTTAATTTATACACAATGATTAGGTTAGTGATGTATCTCCAACCGTTTCTAAGTAATAATTGAAAATTATTCTTAAAAGCAACGAAGCTGACGACACGGTTTAGTAACACTTACCAGATATTCGGAATGTTGATACTAGGCTTGTTAAATATATTTTGGTTGTTTACAATTATTACCTTTTTTTTAATTTTCTTTTCTTTTAGTGGGTTTCTTTATAAATAGTTTTTGCCTCCGACCATTGTATGCGGTGTTGTTTTGACCATGCGTGTTCGGCAATTCCTGACTTTAACGTTTCACCTCGTTTCGTATGTTTTTTGTGTTCTTTAACTCGTATGTGTATTGTTATTTATATGAATTCCGTATATTAAACGAGCATTGGAAAAGGTCCGCAGAATCGCGAATAAGTATAATATTAAAAAGGCATTTAAATTCCAAATCACTCTTAGAAGTATTCTTACTGAGACGAGACCGGACAACAATGTTTCAAATAATGACGGTATCTACCAAATTCCCTGTTAACGTGGTGAGGTCAAGGAAGTTTAAAGGTGTATGGAAGCCCAATACTGTAGAACAAAATTGTCCAGGCGTGCAGGGCAGCGGGAATAGAGGGATTGGCCCCGCGGAGTTTGCGCAATGAATAGTAAGTCAGAGCTGGACTTCCATAATTCTTTGTTACTATCTATAAAGTTCACATCATCAAATGTCAAATTCAAGCATTAACTGTTTTTTTTTTATTTTTTGCACAAAATTGTTGGTTATTAAACGATACTACCATAGAATATTTAAAATTATTGTGTAATATTGGATTTTATATCATCTGATATAATATGGAAAGAATAGATGGCGCCACTTTACAGCCTTCTATTTAAATGGTCGATATTTTTGAGAGTTTTGTATTTTTACCAAAAATCTTTGTAAATAAATAAAAACACGATTTTTTTTAAATAAATTTCAAACACTGTATGATAGTTTCATGTACTTATCACCAATTTTGTGATAAAAGAAGGGCAAGATAGTGTAAATGAGTTTAATCTAATCCCAAGATTGTGGTTGTACATTAAAAAGTAAAAATTTTTATAACTGCTTTTTAAGCATATACTTTTCACTAATAACAAACATTCATGAGACAGAATAACAGTGGTTAAAAATGTTTAGTAACCTTTGGTACCTAAATATCCATTGTAACAGTAACCGTTAATCCGTTAAATATTATGTGTCTACAGTATGTCGAGCTTAAAAAGTTGATAATGTACGTTTAAGAAACCAAAAATCTAATTTCTTTTTAAACAAATACAGAAAAAGCAAAAAGGAACTTTAACATAAAACTGTACTTTCTTTCATTCAATTAGAGGTACCTGTATATATTAATATTTCCCTGGTCTGCCCAGTAATTAATAATTTTCATTCTTTAAAAGAATGTACTAAATTATTAAATAAAATAAAAGTACCTAAATGTAAACCTTATTTCTTTTTAATAATCCACAGAAATACACAAATATTGTGGAAATCATCTAAAAGATAGTTAAGATTGCCTTACTTTTCTCACTGCTATTTCCTATGAAATTTTCATTTTCTATTATTTATAATTGATATATTATTATTTATTCGGTTACCTAACGTTACGTGTTATAAGAAGAACCTAATTTAAATATAAGAAATACTTACCTAAAGTAAAAAATGCCGGGTATGTTACCCTTAAATTTGCAAGACAAAACCATACAACCTCTAGTCATTTTGTTACGATTATATAAGTAGCAAACAATAAACACAAATTTATAGTCACAATATAATAAACACTAATCACTAAAATAAGAAGGTTTTTATCAATCCAAAAAACTTCTGCAACCACAAAATATAATCACACAAAGCAAAACAATCGAAACTAATACGGCTCTCATAAAAGTATAATGTGTTGCCTAACTACACATTGATTTATTAGTGTGTAAGTAGGCAACACATTAAATTATTTCGTGGAATTTCGTTATTGCGCAAAATCGGTGGGGCCAACTCTGACAGTTATTTTCATACTGGGCTGGACATTTTTTGATCGAATGGGCCATAGCATTGGGCTTCCATACACCTTTAAACTTCCTTGGGTGAGGTATACATCGGGGAAACAAAAAAAAAACACTCTAAATTAAAACAAAAAACATACAGAATGAGGTGAAACGTCGAAGTTAGGGATTTGTTTCAAAACCCAATTGTGTTACAAATACAGTTGGTATAAAATCTGCAGTATTATTTATGTATCAATATAAGCTTGGATTATTGACTGTAAGTGTAGAAAAGTACTGTTGTGAAAATGTTAATCTTTTAAATTAATTTAATAAAATGGTCTTTCCTGCCATGCTTAGCACATTTGATTGTAAAATTCTAATATAGCTCTTACAACAACAGGTGGACACATTTAGAGTACCTGCGGAATCTCATTTATTTATCTTTCTTGTTTTAAATGTTAAATAATATACAAAAGCTTTAAATTATCAAAAAGGTTGGTTACTTTATAGTAAGCAACCTTATCATAAAGCAAAACCTTGAGATTGAGTATTTGAAATTTATTTAAATCGACTTTTAATCGACTTAGAATGAAATTCTAAACAGCTTTTTTAAATAATTTTTTACTGAATAAGCAAAGGCATTCCAAATGTATCCAAGTTTTTAGCGCTCACTAAATATATTTTATTTTAATTCTGTTAATATTTAAAAAAATATGATTGGCCTTGAATAACCTGGTTTAATTAGTTTTTTCTGTATACCGTTGATAATTTGTGCTTACCCCATATTTTGCTAAAAAATCCGATGTAGGGATATTTTGGGATATAATTAAGGGGGTATTTTAGTCTAAAAAGTTTAAAAAACGTTTTTTTGTATATATTTCGATTGTTTAGATATCTACGAATATCTCCACAAAAAGGAAGAAGTACCCGTCTTTTGGAGAGAAATTCGTTAAATATTCAATTTAAGGTAGAAGAATGCCCGATATGTTTAGCCGGAATCGCAGAACAAAAAGATTTAAGTAATATATACTGTTCCATCTGTTAATACTTCTAACTTTACCTAAAACCTTAAAGACGATTTTCTTAAAACTACTTTTTTTAAAACGTGTGTCACAAAATCTAAAAGTCTAATTGACCGACTTTCTCGAAAGTTACCCTTAATTTTCTTTATATAGGGTAATTCCTAAGTTGACGTTTTTTTTAACTGTATATAGAACTCATTAAAATAAACAATTTTTTTAAAAAACTTTTTTCAAAATACTAAAAAATAAGGAACTTACATTCATTTATTGTGGTGAATACGGTCCCGTCTTAAGTAAGTTTTCACCTCCCAAGAAGTCTTTAGGCTGTGCTGCTTGGAAACGTTCAACATGATTTTCCCGCAATGTTTTCCACACTTTTTTTTACTTAAACCGACCTGACCTGCAATTACCCGAGTACTTGGGTCCAGAATAAGCCCGCAAGGGAAACCGTTGCGCGTACAATCTCAAAGCAACGTTTGCAGATTAACGACACTTTCCATAAATAAGGAACATATCCACGTATTTATTGTTTTTAGATTCTGCCATTTTCGCGATTTAACAATGATTTAAAATTAAAATTAATTCTCGCCTTGTCAGGTTAAAGCAACTAAGCCAAGCGACTGAGTCATACCGTGTGATTAAGGGGGCAAAAAACAAGTGTAAATAAGAAATAAACTATTTGTTTATGCTCAGGCCCGCACTAGCCACACTTTCAAATAAATTTATGTAGCTTTGTTATTTTTGGGTTTTTAAAAAAATGTTATTTAAAAAAGTTGCTTATTTTAACGCGTTTTATACACAGTTTAAAAAAAAGCATCAACTTAGGAATCACCCTGTATATCTCTTTATGGCAGGAACCAACAAAAAAATAAATTTTTAATTTTTACTATTTTTAAAAATTCGAAAAAGTTTTAAAATAACTGGAAAAAACCTACTCTTTTGAGAAACCGCCATTTTGCAAAAAAAAACATTTTTTTTTCATTTTTCCTGGTTTTTGTCATAATGACATTTATACTAAGAAAGGATGTGCCATTTTTTAAATTATTTTTTAGACGACCAGAAAAGACGGAATCGTGACAAGACGCTCTTTTTTTCCTCTACTTCAACAGCTTGTAACTTTATGAAATATATTTTTTTCTTTATTTTATTTTTTTTTGTTAATTCTTAAAGTATTAATACATAAATAAAAAAAAAGGTAGCCAAAAAATTAAGTCAATTAAACAGTTTTTTTTGTCCGCATTGCCTTTCTACGTTTTAAACTTTTTTTACGGCTAAGAATGCAATAAAATGTTTTTTTATCACCCAATAATTTAAAAATATTACAACTTTTGCAGAGCAGAACATCCAATCACTACAGAAAATATTACTTTTAAATTTTCCCCCGTATTTTGGCACTAATTCGCAGTAAATAGGGGATGCGTGAATAGAATGACGCCGTTAGATAAATTTATGGGCCTGCGAAATACCGGCAGGTTGAGCCCAATCGATGGGGCGCCATAATGTTTAATGATAATTAGTTGACGGATATTTGTATAAATTTAGTGACTAATTGTTATGTATTTCGCTTAACGATGTCGTAAAATAAAGGGTATTTGAGCCTGTATTTGAATCAACTAAGTAGGGGGAAAATGTGTCAGGTAAAATACAAGATTTTATAGAATATAAAATAACACAAACTAATATCTTCAACATTCAAATGTATACTTAATAATGCATTTTTAATAGAGGAAATTATAAAATCCTTTTTATGTACCAAATTTTAAGGAATTTATGTCGATATTTAACTAAATTTTAAAGAACATATAGAAAAATTGTGTAGTTAACTTGCATCTCATTGTTATGCTATTACAGTACTCCATCATGAATTAGAAGAAATTTCCATTTTAATACCTATTTATTTTGCTTTATTTAAATCGATTATTATATATCGCAATTCTTATCAGTATTTATTTTATTTGGTGTTTTTCTTGCAAAAGAGAGCAGTTTGATATATTTGTAACGCTAAGTGCAAAGACTCATGTAAGTCATTGTTTATATCAAAAAGAATTTCATTACTTTATCTTTTAAATCCAAGTTCTACTGTAATTAAAAGGTCTTTAATTTATGACTCAAAGAATGTTTAATCATTTACCTGTTTGTATTAAAAATGAAGGTAGTTTTTATAAATTAAAATTGTTCGACAAAAACTTCCTATGTACTGTCTAAATTCTTTGAAGATAATTTAGAATAGCGTTTCTCAAAGTATGTTCCGCGGAACCCTGGGGTTCCACACGACTTCGGTAAGGGTTCCGCGAAAAAAATTTTACTTATCCACAATCCTGACTGGGTTTT